>BMAT01000238.1:202850-224658 GCA_019649035.1 Elysia marginata
GGTATTAACAGAGCAGGACTAAAGACCAAAAACCAAACACACTAAATACTCACCTTTTCAGCAACGACAAGGCCCACCAGAGGTTTCTCCCTGGCCAATGCCAACATGCGTTGTGTGGCATTTGTTTTCCATACCTAAGAAGAAGAAAAAAGCAATGATAGCAGGAAAAAAAAATCTGTATCAATGCAGGACCAAGGCTTGGCTAAAACTTTTGACCAGGGATGTAATAAGATTTTGGAAAAATAACAGGAAAATAAGACAAGCAAAGCATCTTATCATGTCATAGGTACAAGTTGTGCTGTAAATAATACATACTGAATAGTAAATACACACAGCTAAAAAATTTCAAAATGTCATAAAAAAAAAACGGATAAAGCTGGGAAGAACAGAGATTGAGCATCCCTGTTTCATCAATAGATATAATGCCTTACTCTTAGCAGCAGTCTAGAAAATGACAAAAAGTAAGTAAATAGTGTTGGACACTGAAACGAGAAAGTCTATAAAGATTATCAGGGGGATGCAGTGAACTAAAACTGGATGCCGATCCCCTTGGTTAAATTGAAAAAGTTTTTGTGCATGAATGAAATGTTTTTCTAGAAATGGCCCTGGTTAAATTAAAATCTGAGGACGTTAAAATATTGTTTTTTTCCTTTGCAATGAAACAATTCCTGACTTAGATGTTAAAAAAAAAGAAAATAATTTATTTCAAATTTTCATTTGAGAGAGCTGGATTGACAAACTGTGACGTACATCCGAGCAGCTCTAACTTACCCCGCCCTTCGGCTTGATGTGACCGAGCCTAGCTTGAATCGCTTGAGCAGGAAGTCTCAGGAACTTTGACCTGAAAATAAAAAAAGACAAGAAATTTAATTTGTTTAATTAGTTTAACTTCAAGTCTAAAAGAAGTTTCTTAATGCAACCAGGAAAATGAAACTAACTTCTTTGGACATATCTGGAAAAAATGCACTTAGATGAAAAAATTCAGAGGAAGGCCAAGATCAGCCTACCATGACAATGATGTAAGCTGGACGAGGAATAAGACATAAATTATTACAGTACAGAAACTCATATTCTACTGAGAGAAGAGAGGACTGGCAAAGATTTCAGTGCAGGCAGCAAACAGGATGCAATGCTGGATAGTAAGTGAGAAAACTGATGGCTGATTCACAAAGGAAACAAATTAATTTAATGGAAGCTTAATTCACAAGACAAAAACCAGTTAAATTCAAATGATATAAATGCTTTTTGGGGGAAGGCTGCAAAGGCAAAGAAAGGAAAAAAACTACAACTCAATCAGCTGAAACACAGCTTGCAAGGTTTGTTCCTTACACTTTATGTTACTTTCCTAGCTAGGATATAGGTTAAAGGTAGATTCAAGCCCAAAACTAGTGCTGCTGCGAATTTACGGAGTTCTGCTGAAATTTTCACCCTTGCTATATAAAAATCATACTCACTTGAGAAGCCTCATTTGATCTATGCTCACATAACAGGTGTTGCCATAATCGACGTAATACACCTGCAAAAAGTGAAGAAAAATAATTAGTATATCTGCAGTGGAATTCTAGCCAAAGGCATATCAAGTTTTGTAAGGAGTAAAGGCACATTAATCTTGAGAACCCTCTCTATCATGGCTTGCAAATTTCCTTAGAAATATGGACATGTGGCTGATAACATTTCTAATTTGTTTTGCATTGGTAGCTCATTTTTTTTTACTCTCTACTTCATAAGAAAACAATGAAAAAGATTATAAGCATTAAAAAAAAACTTGTTGCAAGGACTAAAAGTATTAAGCTCTACAAAATTAAACTTTTTTTAAATCTCACATAAAACAAATGTAAGGTGATCAGTGTGGTTCGGACTAAAGTCTTGACATCTTGATCGATCAATTCTATTTTTTTTTTCAAACACTTTATCCTATGTCCTTGAAGAGAGGTTGACAAAATTACAACTTTAGCCTACCTCTATTTTTAGATATTCATTTTTAAAAAATTTTTTCTAAATAGTTTACTACAGAGCAAATTATTATACGTAGAGAGCTCTAACCAAAAATTGGTCTCAGAGACTTGTTCCTGATTCAACATGGTTGCCTTATAAATACACTACAGCAAAAAAAGGAACGTCTCAACTTGAATCAGGAATGCACGCAGCTTAAAATACATAAAAAGCATACAATTTTTTTTTGTTGAACATGAAAAGTACACTGCATGGTACTGGTACTCAAAAGCTGTTCCTATGAAATTCTAGATAAATTTGACTTAGCTGAGGCAACACCAATGCAGGACACATCACTGTTACTAAGAGCTGTCTTCATAGAGCTTTTTTTACTACTCATATGTGCAGTATTTTATGATATCATCTTCTATATGAATCTGAAAAGCCTTTAGCCACACAACTTAAAACATTGAAGATTTTATTTCTCTTTGAAAAGTCTTCAATTTACTACTTCATTCCCGCTTTTGAGCTGAGGAAAAAGTTTTAAAAATCAGAATCCCTGCAAAAATCAGAAAACTTGTATCCTTCTTGAATTATTTTTAAAAACCAAAACAGAAAGCACACCTGGTAGAGTTGATCTTTGAGGCCCAGGATAAAGCCTCTGTGCCAGAAGCTGTCCTCAGGAAAGATAACTGCGCAGAGCATACCTTTCTGGGCCAACTGCCGGGTCATGTGATATTCCTTCGGTAGGCTTTTGCTGCTACTGTACATCAGAGGGACAAAAAAAATATCCAAGTTTTCCATTGAACTTTTGAAGTGTTATTGGGTAAGCTAAGTTAATAAGCTCAGTTTTTTTTTTTTAAATAGCATTCAAATACCCATTCATTTCATATTCAAAGGGAGTCTTAAATTTAGCAGAGCGCATTTTATTTTACTTCCAAACATAAAAATTTTTTTCAAGTAGTATAGAGCCCTTGAATGTAAAAAAAAAAGGCTGGGCTGTCAAAAGTTGTTTTGGCTCACTTATTGGCTATGACTCTGTGAGAGGCAGTGTGATTGACATAGGCTTGTTCCACTGCCTTATATATATCATAAAAAGACTGTACTCACACATTTTTTTCATGTACTTTCTATTCTTCTTGTGACCCAGTTTGATTAGATGATTACAATGATTACACAACTTTTTTTGTTAGTTCATGCTTCATATTGACAAGTAACTAATATCTACTTTATCTAACATATGTGTTGTTAGACCTCCTTGACTAACTTAAAGTTTTAAAAGGTAGGAATGCTGTGAGTAAAATGAATAGAACATTACTAAACCCTTCGCTTCAGAGAGCCACAACGGAGTACTTCCCCATTCTCAGTCCATATGGGACTGTATAGCGTCACCACAGGGCCAAAAGTTTTAAGCTCAGTCTTGTCCTATGGTGACTCCGTTGTAAATTCATTATTCTATTCTAGGGTCCAATTAAATACGGTATAAAGGAAAGAGATATGACCAGAGGAGGGGGTCAAAGAAATAGAGAAAGGGGGGGATGAGGGTTCAAGCTCAACTTGAGGGTGAGATTGCTTAGTTTATATACTGTAAGTACCTGTAGTATTTCTGCTGCTGTAAGGCAAGAATTCTTCTAAGATGTCCATTTTATTGAGGGTAAAGAGCATGGCTGCAACTTTGAAAACAGATAGGGATATACAGGCAGTAAATTGGTAACTCCTTTTGAACCGTTTCATTTTGCCTTTAAGGCTGCTGAAGGGAAAACAACCCAAAAAACAGTTGGGGTGAGACCTGGAAATCTGCCTTGCTGTCGGACCTTTTTTTTTTTAATGTCAAAATGCCTTCTAGAGCCAGATTTATCCTTCTGGCCACACATATATCAAAACAGCACTGCCAAACTGTTCAAAACCATCTGCAGTATCAGGTCAGCATTTTGCGTCCTTCCTAAAAACCTACAATAATAACCAGACCTGCCACTCCTCAAAATGGAAAATCAGTAAAAAAAATACAATTACGCTAAAAAATTAGTATGACCAAGTACCGGTACTCGCAACTGTGGCAATATTTTAGTAAAAGCACAGCACTTCAATTTTAATGTGGCTATCGCAATTTACATTGTCTTAAAAAAAAAAAGAAACAAAAAAAAGTATCACATTTAAAAAACTATCATGCTAAAATATATAGAAGGCCTACCGTAAAGTACTTTATAACATGCCCTAATGACATAATCATAATGTTCAGATTGTTTTTTGACAAATGAAAAAAACAAACGGGAAATTTACTCTTTGAAGTTTGGCTCAGTGGGTGGTAGTTGCCAAGCAGTGAAAAAAAACAGCACTTTGTAAGAAGCATAATGAATGAGTACTTTCTGATATTTTATAAAAAAAAAGATCAGCATAACACTGATTTAATCTGTATGAGTGGAAGGTCTGCAATACCCTTCTTGGCTTGAACACAGCAAGAAACACTTACTAGACGGCCTCAAGCTCATCCATGAGATCCTCCAAGGCAAGGGTCGTCTTGCGGCCTCTCAGCTGAATCCAGAACATGTCTGGACTGATCACGTTGGAGACGTAAAGTTCAATGTAGCCCTCACCATCTGCATTCGGGGCAGGCAGTGGCTGAGGGCGGTACTTGCACCCGGGACTCACAGCATCGTTCGGCAGGTGCATCAAAGGGTCTGAGGTCTGAAACATGGGAAGAGGACATTGGGATTTATGCATACGTAGACAAGGTGTAACTGTAATATATTGAGGGAGTATGGAAAGAGAAAAAGCCTGACAAAATGTTTGGTATCATTTATTTTTTAGGCAGCTAAGGAACTAGAGCAAGTGCATTATTTGCAAGAGACAGAGACAAAGAGGATGGGTGGGGGGAGTGATAAAAAGAAAGAGAACTCTTGAATCAAAATCAGTTTCTTCAAATCTGCCCTAGTTACTTTGGTTGCCTCTCATTAGATTTTAAATTTTGAAATAAATTTCACACAAATGTTCATACAAAACCTGTGAAACGCAGATTAGATTTTAGAAAGTACTAATCAAAAGGCATCTAGTGCAACAACTTGCTTACACTGTCTCCGAGGGCCACCGGCTGAAACTGATCCTGCAGATGATCAAACCTACGCGGAGTGTTGTGCATCTTGGGAAGGACAATAGCCTTGTCTGTAACCAACAGATATATATACTAATTAAATACTGAACCTGCACTGAAATTTTGTCTGCAAAAGATTAAATGTACATTGTCAATTTAAGACAAAAAAAAATAATTAAAATTTAAGGCTTTCTATGTTTAAGAATGTTCAAATCCTTTAAGAGGTAATCTGTGTTGCTTCCATTGATCAAGAAATCAGAAAAAAACAATTTTGGATTTCTTTTTCTACAGGAATCAGGAATGCCACTAACGTTTACTGAAAATCCTGACGCCACTTTCTCGTCTATAAAAATATACTAAACGTGTCATTTAGGGGCACTGAATTGTCATTGTTCATGGGATCAATCTTGTTCAAATTTGCATATGCATTCAGTTTCTCAGGCTAAAAAAAAAACAGAAAAAAAAGAAAAATAACTTAAAAATGGCATCCCTGAGGAATGGTGTTGAGTTCAAAGTAAATCTAAGCAGTACTTAACTGGATCACGTCGGCTGCCTGGATGCTTAGTAGTAAAGAAAAATTTCACAAGTGTGTGGTACTATTGGAGAAGGCCTACCTACCTGACGCATCGAGAGATATTATGAGGATATCTGACATGCCGTGCAGAATGCGCTTCAAACCTCCAGGCCCATATCTGGCCACATTTAGTTGCTTCCCTGTCACAGCCTGAAAAAATAACATGTTTTGATGCTACGTCAAAAACTGTGGTTAAAAAAGTGAATATCTTCTCACTGTAAGAATTTTGAATGGGAGATGATTTTGAACTGACAGTTTCCTTTTTGTTTTTAGGAGTTTCATCATGTAGCTCTTGTCAAATTGTACACGTGAAATTTTAAGGGTTTAGTCTAACATTTTAGAAATTCAAAAGACTTGTATGAGATCACCTTTATACAAAGTGATATTTTAGTCTATTACATAGCAGCAAAATGACTTGATTTTGTACGGACAACAAAAGAATGTCGATATCTGGATTCTGAATCTTTTAACCTTAAAAATGGGGTAGGCCATCACAACGGGAAGTTCTTTGTTAAGATCTAACACCTAGTGAAATTGTGACGCAAAAAAAGTATTGCTTCTAGGGTTAACACTGAGCCTCAGTTGACCTGAAAAGTTTCTTGGAACTTGTCCAGGGGTATGCCCTCAGAGTTGATGCTCATGACCTGAGCCACTGCCTCTTTTAGAGCCTTGTCCACTTCCAGGGGAGGAGGGCTTGGTGTGGTCGTAGTTGATGTTGACATGGCTGAAGAAGCTGAGGATATTTTTACCTTTACTAAGGATGATCTGAGGTTCTCTTCACTTCCTGAATGAACAAAATCCATGGGGGTTTTTATCATTGGTGACACATACTCTTTTAAAAAATAAAATTCATGACAGATCCATGATTGAACAAACTCCATCTAGACAAAAAGTTAAAATTTAATCTTATATTAACATCAATATTTAGTCTGTGAAAAAAAAATTAAAAGTGTTAAAAAAAGTTAAAAATAGTTAAAAAGAAACACTTCCGGAATTTGAAAAACTACTACATTAAGTAGGTTTTATGAGTTAAATAATTCAAATTATTGGCCATATTAAGTCCAATTATCAAACTCAACATGCCTCTTTCTAAATCAGTGACATCAATTTTCGAAAAAGTTAAATCTGCGTAAACTTTCCATCAAAGAGCAGTAAAAAAATTATGCATCTGCTGGTTGTTAATTTTTACTTCTTGTAAATTGTGCCAAGCATCGCTGTGCTATTCCCTACCAGAGTGGTCCTAAACAAAGCAGGTCAATTTTGCAAAATCTGAATAAACAATGGACAAAGATAGGCAAGAAGGAGATATCCAGATACCTGTGTTGATAGCCTCCTCAGAGAACCTGCTCCTAAGAGGCTTAAACATTAACATTAAAGCAGGTTTAGAGTTTCATCCTTGCCCAAACAAATTTATTTTCCAAAGGTTGGTGTTCAATATCTCTAACGTTTATTCTACTTGCACACTGAGCAAAGTTTTTTTTTCCATTGCTTTAAAAGCCTCAATATACAATCATTCACCCCTGGCTAAAAAAACCACATCGTGAGTTTTACAAAATGTGCATGCCACGTATTTTGACGTTTTTTTATAACTTCCTAACATTTCGCTTTTTTTCTAAGTTCACACTTAGCCGGCCGGATAAAGAAAGTAGTGGTTATCAGTTAAGTTCATGGGGAAAAAATTGTCATGAATTGGCGCCAATGCTTAAGGTACTTTACCATCTGCTGCCGGTACTGGAAACAAGAACCAGTCGCCCTGTGGGAAGGGCCGATCCACCCTGATGATGTGGGGCAGATCTGACACAAACTCGATCACACTGTTGTATCCATACGTCTTGGTGGGCAGAGCCTTTTTAAACATGTCCTGAGAAGTCCAAGAAAGTTGAGACAGAGCCAGTGTTTAAGGAAATTTTCTATAGAAAAGTACTATTCTTTAAAAACTTATGAACAATTTCCTCATTTTAGTCCATTAAATTAATTGCATTTTTCACATTTCATACTTGAAGTACAGTGCTGCTTTCCAAAGTTTATCATCATACAACCTGCACAGGATTATTAAATACCATTTGGCTTTATAGAAAGAGACTGACTTTCGATAAATACAAGTTAGAGCCTGAGGACCTAAGACCTTCAAACAAATAAAAGATCAGCTTTTCAAGTCTACCATAATCTGTATACAGAAGCACATCAGGTCAACTACACCTGCTAACCTTATATTCAAACTGCAGGCGACTAGCACAAACACCCTTAGGTCTTTTCATCATAATCTGAAAAGTAAAGGGAAAAACAATAAGGATTAAATTTTCATTGAAATATTTTGCAGTACATATCAACTCAGCTTTGCTTTTCTTTTTAATAGGTTTCAACAATCAATTCAAAATTAAACACGATCACAACTATCTTTTCCAAAGATAAAATGTAAGTTTTACAGGTGTTTGGAGTGGGATAAACATTTAGAGACACTTTTCCTTATATAGCAAAATTCACCAATTAATCAAGAGCCCACAATTTAATATTTCAACAACAAAAAAAAGAAATCATTTCACAAAGAATGCTTACTTTAATTTCAATTAAATGAATGCACTGCAGAGATAGAATCAGACTTTACATATCCTACCTGTCGTATTTCATTCTGTACATGAGTTGGAATGTTGCAATGCTCATCTAAATCTGGCGTAGTTGACCTCAAGGGAGAAACCTGTTCTTCTTTGTGTGTAACATGTGAATTTTGATTTTCATTGCTGGTCTGACTAGCTGAAGTAGGCCTAGTTGGCTCTTTTCTTAAAGCTCCCCTCCCTCTCCCTTTACCCCGAGAAAGTCCTTCGCATTGCACATAAGTATTATTTGAGGGTAATAAAGGCTTCGGTTCGGTAACAGCATGACCGGTTGGAGGCAGAAGAGGTTTGCGGTTATTGTTGACACTTCTCGCATCCACTTGTTGATGACGGCTGATGTTTTCAGAATCCCCTCTCCATTTGGCGAGGTCCCAAGCAACGCACGCTTCAAGAGACATAACCCGCGTCTCGCCGCCAGCCAGTTGCCTCAAACCGACGATGTCACGGAGGGAAGCCAGCAGGTCCTGCTCAGTAGAGAACCCCATCTCACGGTAATCAAGGGGCACCCCGTATCGGTTTCTGAAGATTGAGCAGAAGTGTGTGAGGGGGAGGCCTTGCTTATGCTGTGCAACTAGCTGAGAAATCTGACCCCTCGTATACGCAGGCACAGAGGGTGGTGGAGCCATATGTCTGGCTCTCTGTCGGTGATACCCTGGTTGCTGGTACTGCACTGGTGGAGGGAAGTTATTGTTGTGCATCTGATGCAGATAGCCCATGTTATTTACAAAACGGGGCGGCCTCATGAGAGGTCTCCTCTGACCCCATCCAGTATTCCCACCTGCTCTGTCAGGAGGGAGAAGTGGTCTTGACGATTGACGGCTGCGTCTGTCCATCACTTTCTTTTTCAACTTGGAATCTACTTTTTGTGACTGCACTAATTTTTCGATGTGTTTTGTGGAACTGTTTGCCACACCAGTCAAAACCATACCTGTGTTGCTCCATGTTATCTTTTAAGAAAATAATGGAAATAAAAGAAATCCATGTAAAAATCAAGCAAAACTTATAATACAAAATTAATAATCTCCAAAAAATATATAACACAATTTAGAAAGAGCACATAAAAAAGTAAAATATTGATGATAACTTTTACTTTTCTAAATTTAACAGAGGTCAAAAGTTAATGATTTATTTTTTTGTTGTATTCCTGTACAAAGCTTCAACACAGCAAACTAACTCAAATACTTGTATCAGTGAATGTGCATTCTCAACAATTCTAAAAAAATTGTTTTGATATATAAAGAGTGGTCTCTACATAAAACTTACTTTAAAAAATGACTTAATAATAGGCTTGTTGATATTGATAATGTTTAGCATATTTGACCTTAACAGATACATGTATTGATTTTGTTAACTAGATATCATTTAAAAGCAACTCAGTTTCAGACCTTGACCGTGTCAGGGATATCTTGAACAAAGTCCTCCGCACTGCTGTAGCCAAGCTCTTTCCAGGGTAAAGGGTGGCCTATGAATTCAGCAAAGTCCCTCTTGAGCTCTATGATAGTCAGGCCAAGTGGAGCTGATAGAAGAAGGGATCTGATCTCTTTCTTCGCCTCCTCTTTCCTCTTGGCTAGGTCTGTCATTCTGCTGGAAGCAGACCTGCCACTCTTCAAAGTCAAAATGGAAAATCAGTATGATTGAGCTACAAAATCAGTATTCAGAGTTTTTAAAAATCTGTATGACCATGTACGACCACTCACTGACAGTTTTTTAGTAAAAGCACTAGCAGTTCAATTTTATTGTGGCCATCGTGATTCAAATCGTTTTTAAAAAATCAAAGAAAAAATATGCCCGTTAAAAAACTATCAAGCTCTATGTTATAATACAGTAGGTCTATAGATCTTTAACTAAAAAAAGCATTTTGATACATTAACATTTACTTACAAATAACATTAATTATATCTTTAGATGAAGAAAAGGAAGAAGAACAGTTTCATATTGATAGTGGTAGCAGTAGACGTATGTGGGTGGGGAAGGTAAAGGAGTCTTAGGAAACTCAAAGCTCAAGATTCTTCTCTCCCTTTCATCAGCATTCATCATCAGTCATCTTGTTAACTTTCATTTCTTGGACAGGGTGGGTAAATGAATACATTCCTTTGTTCTGCCATTTAGCTAAAGTAACAGATTCTGTACCGCCATAAAACTAAAAGGGAGTGAGAGAGGACTTGCACCATGTAGAGACAACTGTATCCTGTTGATAGAAGCCATCCGAGGAGCATAAGTTATAATAATAACAATGTATATTTGTAAAGCGCCTAATCTAATGAAACAAAAGCTCGAGGCGCACAATTTAAAGAAAAAAATAAATAAAATATATAATTATGTATACGCTCAAAACATTCACGCACACTCTCACACCTGCACGCACACCGACACTGCATTAAGTTGTGAGCAGTTGCCTGCTACACATTTACATGATTTAGTCAAGGTTTGAGAGCAGTTGCCTGCTAAAACTATTCATAAATTTCGTCAAGAAAGTGGGAAAGGATTCAGGAGTGACAAAAAAATATTGTGCCACACCTTAGGGGGCCAGACTCTTAAAATGAGAGAGAAAGGGAGAGAGAGAGAAAGAGAGACAATCATAATGATGGCCCATGCAGCAGTTACTACTGAGGTATAATACACAGAAAGATTCTTGAACTGGTATACAATAGACAGTAGCAGCAGGCCGAAACCAGTATCAGTTCTTAGCAAAAGAGTGAATGCCCCTCGCACCAGGCTGATGAAATAGTAATGACGCGCAAGCCAAGCCAACCAAAATCTGGATCAGAAAATTGACAATCTATTGAGACTAGTGTGAGACTTTCTTTTTTAACCTGAGTGTCGATGGTATTCTCACTCTCACTTTCACTTTCAGTCTCAGACTTAAAAGAGAGCCACTTTCATTAAATTGTTAACCCAACACCCTCGCCACGCCACTATATTGGCTTTGATTTGAGGAATTTACCAGTGCGGAGAGCCACTTGTTTGGCATTTAACATCCCGCCGGCATTCCGCGCTGGGCCAGTATATTGGCTTCAGAGTTAGCCTTGCTTTTAACTCACGTTTCGCACTCCCTTGTCATACTAGATAGCTGGGAACAGGGAACTAACCCCTCACAACATCAATCAATAAATACAGGGAAAACTTTGCCCTGGTTTTGCCGCCCCATGGTTATTACAGACCATGATAATACAAATGATATCACTAGCCTGAGGGTCGCTTGAGGAAAAGGGACTGATGTGGTGCAAAGATAGGTGTTAAATTTCCCATCTATAACAAAAAAGTCTGGTTAGAATGTTTGGCAGGCCATGGTTTCGTGATTTTGACACCTTCTGAGTAATTGACGTATCATAATCCCACCCAGAAGATCCTAGACGCTCATACAGGTGGAGGGGACGTCGACCAGAGGAGGTCTCAACGCCTGTCTGTAGTCATTTGGACTGTTAGCCACCTGTCATGTGTAACCAGGTCCAGCCTCCTGTCAATCAGTGTTATAATGAAAGTTCTCCCAAATTTTTCCAGAGTGAAAATGATATTTATTGCCCAAAGTGCTAGCATGCTTTGAATAGAAAGAGGACTGGGGCTGTGTGTTGAAGGGGTAGCTTTTCGCATGACGGGTGTTAGAGGACTGTTACATTTCAAAGGTATTAGTGTAAACAATAGTCTGACTGATCTTCGAACATTGAACAAGGCAGGTCACCTACCCAGTTGTTCCAATTTCAAGATTAGCAAATCAGCTTCATCATGTTCATGTGTTATTTTTAAATTTTTACACTTAATTGAAAACTTATAAAAGTAACTAAGTTATCAGTGACCTATGCCTCCAGTAAAATTGGGTGTGGGGGAGGTGGAGAGGATGATGGAAGAAAAGCATGTGTGGTCACAAAAACAAGTAGGCCTATTCTAAATTACTATAAAAAAAAGACAAACATTGAAGAATTTATAACAATGCCGTTAACCTCAGAAAACCCCTTCAAATTCAATGCCTCATCCAAACCCAACTATTCACATCCAGTTACCTGTGCCGGCCTGAGGCCAGCAGTAAGGCCTAGCGGTCGACTCCACCCACGGATTACTATTACCTTGGGGTTAACAGGTGTCTGCTACTACTACTAGATCTATGTTGAACTCTGTCAGTATGTAGGCCTAATGTTTGTTGCAATTACAGGATAATCCTGGCATTGGCCCGCTGACAGGACTGACGAAATGAAGGGGATGATAACCCAATTTTAACACCAGCGGGCCAATCCCAGGATTAAGCCGAGACTAAGATAATCCTAGCTTTGGCCCGCTGGCAAGACTGACGAATGAATGGAATCCAGGAATGATAACCTAAGCAATGCCAATGCAGGGATTTTGGAAGGATTTCGACACAGGGATGCCACCCAAACTAATCTAGTCTAAGCCTTAAATTATAAGATCTAGACTAGATCTATTTCTATTTGACCTGCTTTGGAAATAAACTAAGGGTCTTCTGCATGATGATGCATTGCTGTGGCTTAATCTGACCCTTTATTTCCAAAGCAAGTCAAATAGATCTAGATCTTATAATTTAAGGCTTAGACTAGATTAGCCAGGATTATCTTAGTCTCAAATAAAACCTTTACCTCTATTCCTGCACTCTTGGGACTTTTCCTAAATCAATCGGTGTCGGCGGGTGGTGAGTCAATGGAAAAGATGATCTATAGATTTAATTGACATTAGTCACAATATCAAAAGGCCTTTGCAATGAGGTGATTAGATCGGCTGCACGTTTAGAATAGAAGGAAAACAAACAGAATGAGCAGTTGAGAACTTTCGATTTAAATAACGTTTTTCTCTTAAAGCCATCATCGATAATATCGTCGCTACAATTACTACAAAGGTAGTTGGACGACACCACAGAAAGTATAACCAAAGAAGGTTTTAACTTACATAAAAATAAGATTGCAAGATGACGTTGATAAAATGCATCAATGGTATTTTATTTCGTAGTTATTGAGTGAGATTCCTAATATAGATGAATAAAGTAAATCGATTTTTGTGATCAAATTTAATAGTTTGGCGAAGATTTCTATCGATGTTGGCATATGCGGCTCTGCATTCACTGTTCCCCAGTTCGGTCGATTTTTCGTCCTACGCCTGCTTCCCGCCGTTCTAACAGGTGTCCGAGTGTCCGAGTGTCTGTTGCGATCATGATCGATTCCGTGATTCCATACTCCACTAAATAGGTAAGCCAATAAATCAAAATAAATAAATCGACTTCTATATTCAAGATTTTTATAAAGGATTTAATTTTTTTTATATATTGCGCATCATCGTTTTATGTTAAATGTGTAAAAAAAAAAATTATCCTTTTTTCGCTTTTAAAAAGAACAAACTGTTCTTTCTTAATTAATTTATTTTAAAAACTGTATGCGCCTAGAGCATTTTACATAAGGTGGCAACAAGCGCTTTTACAAAATGAAATGAAATGAAAGTCCGTTGGAAACCTTTCGTAAACTTCGAATTTACGGTACCGGGTATTTAAATGGGACCCTTAATCTTTTTCAAAGTAGACCTGCAGTTGAGTGTATTTGAAGTAGGCTATATAAAGGCTCACATAAAGTATTTTAAAACAAAAATTATGATTGCTTTCCTGTAGTTTTAACATATAGACTGAGAAAGGCAGCGAGAGACTGGGGCAGAGGTACAGAGGAAAAAACAGACTGAAAGACGGACTGAGAGGGGGCACAGGATGGCAGAGGGACGGACAGAGAGAGAGGGGGGGAAGGCTGAGACAGAGAGATACACAAGGACAGACTGAGATGGAGGCTGAGAGTGAGAGATAGGCAAAGACAGAGGCGGAGAGGCAGACAGGTAGTCTTGTAAAGACATAGATACTGAATGAGAGGCAAAGAGAGACTGCGGAAGGCAGAGGGCATAGAGAAATACTGAGAAAGGTGGAGGGAAACATAGAGATAAAGCGAGATGGGCGGATAAATAATAACAGGCAGAGGAGGAGGTAGAAAGATAAAGAGAGATGGAGAGACAGACAGAGAATATACATAGAGGCATAAAGAAACGTAGATTGAAACTGGGAGAGGCAGAGTGGGACTGGGGAAGAGTGGCAGAGAGAAAGACAGGGACGGGCAGGGAGAGACAGAAAGACAGAGCGACACTGACGTGAGAGGCATAGAGAGACTGGGAGAGAGGCAAAAAGACAGAGGGACAGAATGACAGTGAGAGAGACGGAAAGACAGGTATATACTAAGAAAGAGAAGAGAGAAATATAGAGAGATTGAGGAACAGGCTTAGAAAGGCAGAAAGAAACACAGATAGGCTGAAAGAGGCAGCTAGGAATGGTAGAAGAATAGACAGATAGAGAGAGTAGGCAGAGAAGCACAGAAGGAGAGACTGAGACAGATAGAGACACACAAAGAGAGGTATCGAAGAAGCCAGAGATAGACTGAGAGAGAGAAAGAGAGAGAGAGAGAGAGAGAGAGAGAGAGAGAGAGGCAGAAAGGAGTGGCAGGTAGACAAACAAAGAGATGGACAGAGGGAGAGACAGAGAGTGAGAGAGAGGAGGGTGAGCACAGACTTTGATCTTTACGAAATCGGGCACTGTCAATGCCCTTGATCTTGAAATCAGTTGGAATTTCCCTAAGAAAAATGTAGTGTCTGAAAAGACAGGTCTTTTCTGTAACTCTTTTGTATAATTCGAAAAAGTGCTTTGTCGAAATCATTTTATTCTTATTTTTGCAAAAAAATTGTATGTTAAAGACTAGTCTAAGTTTCTTTAAAAAATTCATCACTGACCTTTTAAAGTTTTTAAGGTCATAAAAATGATTTAGAAAAGTGCGAAAAGGGGAGGAGTGGTGACAATTATGAACCTGTGGAAAAACCAAAAAAGTTATAATTACTCATGAATATTTAAAATAATAAAGAGGAAAAGAGAGAGAGACACCGAAAGTGAAAAAAGAGAGAGAAGAGAATGGGCGCATAAATTACGGACACCAATCAGCTTTTGGCGAAACCAAAAAAAATCTGAAGTAAAAAAAGTAACAGAAATACCGACGGTAAGACTATGAGAGAGGGAGAGAGAGAGAGAGAGAGAGAGAGAGAGAGAGAGAGAGAGAAAGACGTGGAAAATGACCTAGGGGTTTTAAAGAAAAAGGTATCTTATACCAACGAAAATTTAACACGAAAGAAATAGACAGTGCGAGCGAGCGAGAGAGTCATGGAGAATAAGAGAGAGAAAGAGAGAGAGGGGGGGGAGACAGAGACAGAGACAGACAGACAGAGACACACAGAATAAGAAGGAAAGAGAGGGAGAGATAGAGAGAGAAGGGCAGAGAGAGAAACGCAGGTTAAAAGACAGAAAAAGAGAGAAAGAAGCAGAGACAGTGAGAGAAAGAAAGAAACAGAGAGAGAAAAAAAAGAGAAAGGATGGGTGTTAAATACAGAAAACTGCACCAGGTAAACCATAGATAAGTAGATCGATAGAAACAGAGAAAAATATAGTAAAAGTAAAGAGTCTATATGGTCCCACCCACTAATGTGTTCTCAGTGCTTTACATGAATTCACTGACAGGCCAGTACCAACCAAATTACTTTCTGAACTCACAGAGGAGCGGCAAATAAAGCACGTCACTCAAGCACTCTAACAAGATCTGTCAATGCCTATAGTCCGGTACTCCTTTAACGCATTAGTAAAGGCGAAGAAATGTGTGCTAATAGCCTTTTTCAAGGACTAAACGTCGACCTGCCAAAAGCAGGACTCGAGACCGCGACCTCTTGGAGCAAAAGCCAAACGTTCGTCACTAGCCCACCACTCCACATGGATACAGCAAGAGACAGAGAAAAAGACAGAAAGAGAGACAGAGATAGAAAGAGAATGACAGAAAGAGAGACAGAGGTAGAGAGAGACATATAGACAGACAGGGACTTCTTCTTCTTCTTCTTCTTCTTCGTTCTTCATGGTAGATCAGATGGTGAGGTCTGAGGCATGGATGAACTCCGCAGTGATTCCCAGCTGGAGAGCGCTGCCATAAAGCTTCTGGTTCATCTCCCTAGGTTCTGGCCAATATTTTAGCCTAGCGTCGTCCAACAGTGGGCAGTCCTGGAGCACATGCTGGGCGTCTTGGCGATTTGCGCCGCACGGACAATTTGGGCCATCTCCAATTTTAAAGCGTGAGAACAGGTGATGTTTCAGCCTGTTATGCCTTGTTCTCAGTCTAAAAATTGTGACCTGCTCAGCCCTTGAGAGCTTGTGAATGGCATCCTTAGAGTTGTGCTGAGGGTGTTCTTGCCTCCAATGACAATCGAGGGCGGAGTTGATGAGTGTCTTAGCCTCATTGTAGCTAGGGTTGTGCTGGATTTGTTCCATCATGCCACCCTCTTTCGCCAGTTGATCAGCAACATCATTACCAAAGATGTCTACGTGACCAGGGATCCACTGTAAAACAAACAGACAGGGACAAAGATGGTGCTTTTTTCCACTGTATCACAGTTGCTTTATTAGTTTTTGTTGCTGTGCTGGATACGGCGCGGGCGCAGTATGTTCGCGGCCTAAAACAAAATTCGTGTTAGGTACGAGGACGTTTCAATTTATCTCAGTTTCCACAAAAATAAGGTTGACCCGATAAAGCATAATTTTGTTTTTGTTTCACGTCTAAGTGGAAGAAGCAATTAATGAAGGTTCATACAGACTTAGTTCAACCGACCTCTGCTTATCCAGCGGTATCAAATGAAGAAAAGTAAAGTTAATAAAAACATAATATTTTAATGTGGAAATCGGTGTCTCTAAACAGCCATAAATTCATTTGTTCACCATAGATAGCAGCTAAATTTTGTTGCATAGAGGAGATTGAAATTGGTCTACAATGAATAAAATCAAAGCGCAAAGGATTGATGGGAAAAAAA
Organism: Elysia marginata; assembly: GCA_019649035.1. Classification (NCBI taxonomy): domain Eukaryota; kingdom Metazoa; phylum Mollusca; class Gastropoda; family Plakobranchidae; genus Elysia; species Elysia marginata. The sequence goes on from BMAT01000238.1 coordinate 219,919, forward strand.
TTGGAGATGCCGGGGATCGAACCCGGGGCCTCTCACATGCGAAGCGAGCGCTCTACCACTGAGCCACATCCCCTGACGACTACGTGAGCAATGCAAATATCATAAACAAAACACTAAAATTCTTGAATTGGACTTTGCTGGTTCAAAGACGGAAAATCAGATTTACACTATGGAAATTGTGTCATTTTAAAGATTTTTGTCTTGTATTAGCACGTAAGAATATTTAATTTTTTATAAAATACAAATTCAAAACGGTATTAAAGGCAAACAAATGATTGGTCTCTCCAAGATAAACAAAAGTCTACATCTTTTTTTTCTCAAACTTAAAATTTGATTCTGACATTGTTCTGGCAAAGCAACTCTCTTTTGTATGGAGTGATGAAAGTCTATTGTTTTGATTTTGCATTGGTGTCTTGTCAAAATTTTTAGACTATAGATATCTAGAGTGATAGGTCTATCATTGAATTTTTTTAATCTAAAGGGCTAAGCTTGGAACTGAAACTTAGATCAAGGAGGCCACAGGGTGCGTTCTTCGATTTTGATTTTCCAGACTAGATCTAGATCAAAATACATCGTATTCAATATTTCACATTTTGTTGCTTGCAATTTCGACATACTCATAGAAGTCCATGGGCTCGACTACAAGAGGTGGGCTGTTAGTTTCGTGGTAAAAAAAAACCCTCAACCACTTCGACGGCTCTAATTATATAATCTTGAGGGAAAATTTTGACTTACTGACTTATCGCCGTTCCGCATCATAGTCGTTAGACTGCAACGCCTCGGCTGCCTTTTGTATTCTTGTGCATAGAATCCTCCACTGATCCCTCTGTTCTGCAATCTTTTTCAGGTTTTCAATGTCTTTTAAGGTTTTAAGACAATAAGTACTTCTTTCTAAGCGGGACAAGTCGTTGTTCAAGACCATCTGAGGGAAAACAGTTGATAAACAACAGTCAGAATAATCAGCGATGTCCTGAATAGACTAGTTAAAGTAACAAAGAAAAATGAACCAACAACAGCTACAATAAAACTGTAGGCAAAGTTAATGGGCTATGAAGATAGCCTTTTAGTCCAATTTTCCCATTTCTCTCGGCATTTAACTTGAAAAAAAAGTCACAGGTTTGCTGCCCGGTGAAGTAAGAAGGCTCTTTCGCATACATGTCTATGTTAAATCGGGCTCTTTCTACCTGGGTTGTGAATTTCACGTGCCAACATGAGGCTGGCAGTCAGGCATCACGGTCTAACGCACACGCGCCAAGCCCGTGAACCATGGAAACGAAAGGAAAAAGTAACAGGAACTGATTTTGCTCATGTGCGATGGGTCTTGCTCCCGTTAATGTATAAATCTGAAGTAGCTAGAAGGGGGCCTGCATGACTGTTCTGCATGCGACGTAAAGTCTGACTTTATACACCGTCTAGCTACTTCGCAACTAAGCTTACGTCAGACGTATGCTACTACAGTGTTGTGACTATGGCCCTAGATCTTAAAACTTAACTAAGTCAGCAAGGAAGTGGTTTGTGTGCATGTTACAATTTTAACCCCAATTTAACAAAAGCAGTGTTACCCTCAAGAAGAAGAAAGGTGAGATATGCTACCTCCGAAGCACTTGAGCCAAAGAGAGCTGTTAAATTGTTGTGACCATTTCAAAATATATGTGCCTGTGACAAAAGGTCGTGTGACGTGTCGCGAGTGATGTCATGTCAGGCTTTGGGGCTAAATAAAATTTTTCAGAACTAAAACTATGTCAAATAATCTTGCTTGAAATATGTAAAGGGCTGAAAGCAACATTTTGAACACAAATAATTTTTACAGAACACAATATTGAGAGCACAAAACCCATATTTTGCGAGTGATTCTGACATGAAAAAAGTCACACTTTTTGAGTCACTGGTGATTCTGAGATGAATTTCAAAAAGTGGGAACTTTGTACAGGTGATGCAAATCTTGAGATTATCTATATTACTTTAGTTTTAACATCAATAAATCCACTGCTTTCTGCTAGAACTATTATAATTAAATAGGACCTTTTCAAAATTAATATGAAATGTTCACTGAGTAAAATAATTCTGCACCAAAAGTTGTCTTTTGCGCAAAACGACCTTTTGTCACAGCGACATATATGAACTTAACAATTTTAATGGACTTGTAAGAAGTTGTGCCTACAAAGAATTAAAAATTTTGTGGATCAGTACCTGCAGTTTTTACATTTCACAATTCTTTTTCAGGTTGAAATTAATGCTTGATGAGAACAAACCATTGTATTTAATCTGCTGAGGTGCAGGATTCTGACACTGAACTTGAAGAGAAAGCATCACCATGGATACCTCCTCTGAAAGTATACATTTCTCTTCCATTTATCTTTTTATTCTGTCAGTCTCCCTAAAACCTAAAGCCAAACACTATAATATGGTTTCCTACAGGCGAACCTGCCCAAGGTGACCATTTCAGTTCAGCAACAATTGTGGTTGTGAGGGACAAGTGGTTGCTTTGGGAACAAGCTTGACTGCTTGTAAAACTGTACCCTGGTAACTTAGAAGTTCGATGACCATAAAATTAAGGCAAATGCCTATCCAATGCAGGCATTATTTTAATGAATTGTTTAAAGCTTATGCTTTCAATTCAACACGGAGACATTTCTATCTCATTACATTTACTGAATATTTCTAATCCAAGCTGTAGTAATCAAGATTTTAAAAGTGCATCTTTGACACCTCATTGACAGTTGTGATAAACTGCCGACCAGTTGTCTATGGCAGTGTCTAGAAAACTTAACCACCACCTTTACCTAGCTTTACACCCCCTAATATTAAATTAGAGAATGACAATTGAGTTAAGCAAGAGGTGTAAATCATTAAATGTGTGGATACCTGGTCTATTGTTTACATTCGGCCCTGCCTTGTTACCTCCTGTCAGTTTCACTCTGGCTACCCATTAGGTCGCAGCAGGTAACAGGTAAACACAAACATTTGAGGGGCAGGGAGGGAGGAGTATCATTGGCAGGTGGCTGATTGGTTGTCAGGTCAAGAGTGGCCGCGTTGCAGAGTTTTTTCTAAAGAGATTGTAAAGAATAGTGTCAGAGAAAAAGCTGCCCGCAGTCGCATCTATAGGTAAAGTGGTCGCATGGAAGATATATATATATATATCAAAACATAGATAAAATGTAAGGGAGTCGTAAAAAAGGGGTCGATATAACAGGTGGTCACCTTATACAGGTGGTTGTTCAGGCAGGTTTGATTGTAAATATTTCAATTTTCATCATTTTTTATGTACAAGAAAGTAAAAAAAAATGGCATTTTTTTCCTAACTGCGTTTACCTAAGCTGTTAAGCTTATAGGGGCTAATCAACCCTTTAGGCTCTAGTATGGTAGTGAGCTAACTTCCAAATAAGCGACTGTTTACCCTCAATACCTTAAAACCTAACCTTATTTTTTTTTTATAAATTTATTTATAGATTGATAAAATTATGTCTCACATTCTGTCTAAATGAGTTGAATGGCTTGGTTTTTGAGATATAAATTTTGATATTAAAATTATGTGGATGTTCAGTCATTTTTTAAAATTTTATAATAGATATTGACACTAAAACCATTTCGAAACAGTTTTCATAGCTAATTCATGTTGAAATTTCGTGTATTGTGTGTTTGATTGTCATTAATCTCTTTTTTTTTTTTCTGAAATTTCACAAATTCTGAACTGCCAGCTTCAAGCGTCTATAACTTCATACAGAAGCATGATTGATGGCAGAGCTTTTCTGTTTGTGGTATTTGAAAGTAGGGAAAATAAGCTTTTCTGTGGTACCAATATCTGGCTACCTTCCAATTTTGACTGGTTGCAAAACATATTTTCCTATACAGATGACAGATGACTCATTCATAACCTGGCTTAACAATTTTATCTTGGAGATGTGAACCAGCCATAAAATACTACTACTACTACTACTACTACTACTACTACTACCACCACCACCACTACTACTGCTACAATTTCTGCTACTATTGCTGCTGCTGCTGAATTATAACTTCTACTACTACTAAAACAAAGTTTTTTTTCTCTTTAAAATGTTCATCAGCTGGTTCTTTTGATGCGTCTACACACACATTCTTCAAGCCAGAGAAACAAATCAAATCACCGGAAGACATGGGGAAGTGGACAGGGTCTCAGGTTTGTGGCTAATACAGAATTGCAGCGCAGGTTTTAAATATCAACTGTTAAAATCAATTTCTGTTGAGCAAGGGTGTTGACTTTTTGGGAAGTAAAAATAAAATAACATATTGTTAAACATATAAGTGGAAAAGATAAAAGATCTTTTGTAAGATTTTCCACAAAAAAACACAAACAATCTATTTTTCATTTGATTTTCTCCTGAAAAAAAATAACAAGAAATAGTGGATGACACAATTAAAAGAATCAGTTTTTTAACTTTTATTTGGTTTAATTTTATCTGAGCTCTAACTCTAAGAACAGTTTAAGAATTGTGAGGAAATTTATGTGTTTTTTTTTTAGTAAAATTAAGTACTTATTAGTGAAATTTTAAAGACTTTATCTGTTTTCATTTTCGTTGCAGGCATATTCCAATCTTGTGGGTTTCATTCTTACCCTGAATGAAGCTGTAAAGAATAAGAAAGTCGGTGATGAATACCCAGTTTCTGAGGTAGGTGTAAGTTTTTAATTCTTGTTCTTACTTACCTTGACCCCACAAGCTCACTCTTTTCTGGGTTATATGCCTAAATATTTATCTCCAC
>BMAT01000240.1:0-13715 GCA_019649035.1 Elysia marginata
TTTACATGATTTTAATGCATTTGAAATCCATTCTCATTTTTTAAAATTTTTATCAGTTTTTTTTAATGCATAGTATTAGTGTAGAAATAAAATGTTGGTGCATTTCTATTGTAGAACTCTTTAATTTTATGTGATGTCACACTATTTTACAATGATCTGTATTATTATGAAGCAACCTTTATATTTCTGTATATTAGCGCCACTGAGCACTTTTTAGTGGATTTTAGGCGCTCTATAAATAAATTATCATTATTATTATTATTATTATTATTATTATTATTATTACGGCACACGGCACATGACTTTTCGGCACGTGCCGTGCCACAGGCTAATACCCCTCCCTCCATAGGCCATAGCACGGCATCACAACACAACACATCATAACCATGGATTTGTCTGATGGAGATACTCTGATCATGTTAGCAATTCTAAATAGTCGTAAAAAGAAGAGGAAAAGGCGGATCATGTGGTGCAGAGAACAATTTCTATAGAGGAGTACTAGAGGAGAGTTTCATAGAACCTTCAGCTCCTTAATGAGACGTAGAGATGAGACATTGTTCTTCAACTACCTAAGAATGTCATACGAACGTATGATGAACTGAAGAACCTAGTGTTTCTTCAACTATATTCAACTGGTTGTAATTATGGAGAACCAATATCGGGTTTGGGGGGTCCCAAAGAAGCGGTCGGTCTCTCACAAGTTCAATAACTTCTTTCTTGTAGTCATCCATTTTGGCAGCACACGGCACATAACAACGAGCAATGCAGCAAAGCACGGCACGCAATGCTTCGTCGTGGCTGTGTCGTGCCGTCAATGGAGTGTGCAACTCTAAAATAATGGTTGTGTTTGATTTTATTTCGCACGCGTGCCATGTGCTGTGTGCCGCGCGCCGCGTGCCATCTAAGAAGTCTTAAGGCCGTTTTTCATGGGACTGTTTTATGCCGCTTGCCGCCACGGCATTTTATCCGCAAACAAGCCTCTGAAAACCGCTCACTATATTTTGTATCTTTCCTTTTCCATGACGCAGACAATATTCCACGCAGTGAATATCACGCGCTGATAAAATGACGAAGAAGTCATTTTTTCCGCCCCAGCGCGCGGCTTTTTAGCCTTGCTGTGTTGTGTGTAGGGTGTGTAGGTGATAGTGAGAGGTAAGCTAGTAATGTGTAGCCTAGTGCGGGAAGTAGCCTACTCGCTTTCAACTTTTCTATATGAAATTTGATAACAAAATCTACGAGAAATTGATAGAGTTGGTTCGTAACAGACCACCTATCTACAACTGTCGATTAGCTGAGCACAAAGACGTCCAACTACAGAAGAATCTTTGGAAAACCAAAGTTAAACAACGTGTCTTCTAAATGCAATTGTTCAGCAACACATGCGAGAAGTAATGGCCGTTTCAATTTCGCCATCTTGATGTAAATTGAAGAAATACACTGAAATCGGCACGGCAGAACAAGGCGAGACTTCTCATCCATGGAAATAAAAAGCCTCGCGGTTTTCGTCGCGGACTTTATCGGCGCGGATTTCGGCGCGGCATAAAACAGTCCCATGGGCGCGGCATAAAACAGTCCCATGGAAAACGGCCTTTAGGCGCTCTTTTCGCACAGGGCTTGGAGGAAGAAAGAAGGTTTCAGAAAGTTTCGTTCTTCCTCCAAGGCACAGGGTAAACGCTCGTTTACCACTGCTAAAAGTTACTGTTAAAACTGCCATCTCCGAACCGGATATTGTCAAAAGTTAGCTCCCAAGGCTAATTTTAGAAGCCAATACACTCATCTTGTTGATACTAAACATCACAAGATTGAAACGATCTAGACTTCAGATCAAGCTAAAATTTAAAAACTAGATTTCTCATCAAAATACCGACGGCAAGAGATCCCTTGCTGTTAGGAAATAAACCTACCTGTTAATTAAGGTAGATTTTCTCTGTTTACTAATATATCTAGAGTTATCTAATCTACAGGTGCCAGACAATAACTTGCTCCTTCACTCCTTGTGGCTTGTCCGAGCACCAACACTAATCCACAGAACATAAACAATTAAAAAAACCCAGCTTAGTCTCAGATATATAAATCTAGAATCCAATAGATTAAGGATCTAGATCTAGAATTGTATAAGTTGGCTATACCATTCTGGAAACCTGACGATTGGATCAGCGAATTGTCCACAACTTATCCGTGCCTGTGGTTGGAATTTCAACGGAGTCTAACTGACTGAGGTGACGTTTGTTTTTTTTTTTTTATAGATCTATATAGATCTAGATCTATTTTATTTTTACATACGGGTAGGCTTAGAATTTTAAATCTAGATTAGATCTTTAGTATAATCATAAATGCACTCTATTCTCTAAAATCTTATAGTTATTATACCCCCTTTCAAAGGCCTTTCCAAGTTTCCACCCAAGATCGGCAAGAACAATAATTAATAATGGTTGCCCAGCTAGATTTGATCTTCCAGCTTTTTTCTCCAGCTTAAGATTTTATTGTTGCAAACTGATACAATGTATAGATCTAATCTAGAGATAGAAGTCAGTTAAGTTTTTAAGGTTTTTCACATCTTCTGTAAAAGTAAAGTCACCCTAGACTCTGATCATGAATCATGCCTTTATTTTTCCGAAAGTGGGTGTCACAGTTACTGTGTGTCAGAGTCAGACTTATACTACAGTGCAATTTTGCCTCCAATTGTTCATTTGGTAAATCACATGACACCATCAGATTGACAAAATAACGGGCTTCATACTTGCTAAGGCCTTGATCTAGAGTTTGTACTCTACTCCTGTCACCCCTTAGCAACCAGATTAGGCTTTTAATCAAATTGTGGAGTTTTTATTTTATTCTCCAGTCGTATTTTCATTGCACTATCATATTGGTAGTCAATTGTGTGAATAGGAGTTTTTCTTTAAAGCAAAATGTAAGAAATTAATTTGCAAGCCCTTCACACAAATTTTCTTTCAAACCAGTGGGCTTTGCTACAAAGTCTGTAGTGTCATCCTTGCACTGCATGTATCTGAATCCATTATCCCGTGGTAGTGGTTTCATTACTGTTCACTTTTTTCTTAAAAAAAAACAACTTATGCTGATGATAGCAATATGTTTGTAATATTACCAATAATAGTAATTTTATAAATTAAGGTGAAAACTAATATCTAATGTAACTTTTGTAAGGTCTTGAAGTTTTGCATTTAAAGTTTTGCATTAATAAATCATAATGCATGCAACAGATCAATTTAGCTTATGAATTTTTATAATAATTAGAATTAGATCGCCCTATATTATCAGGTGCATTTGTCTCGTGTCCAGGGTGAACAAGTCGGATTTTGCAATTTTCACCTTAATCAAAAGGTGTGTGTGTTTTCTAACAAAACATAAAGCTTCCAAACAGTAAGATTCATAAGCCACGATACGGTTATAAATATTTTGTGGAAAGATTTATATGAAAGCTCTTGTTGATTTAAAATGTAGTGAAGAAGAAGAAAAAAATAGATCTTTAAACAGCATTTAATGATTTTCCTAAAACGTGGAGTTTTGCATTTTCTACTCCTTAGCCTTGGACGTAAAACATTATTAACATATGGACTAGGTCATCATACAAAGAGAAAATCATAAAGCAAGTTTATAATTATAATAAACTCCTTGAAAACAAAGTAGAAGGAGTGGCAGACATAGAAACCTATAAGTTTTCCTTAGTGCATCACCCCACTGCACTGCTGGGTACATTCAACTCTAATCTGCAGTCCCTTGCAAGTGGACTGTGACGCCTGACTGGTGGCACAGGTAACTGGATGTGAAATGTTGGGTTAGGCTGAGGCATTGAAGTGGGTTTTTTTAGGTCAACGGTATTGTTCTGACTTCTTCAATATTTGTCTTTATTTTTAGAGTAATATAATTATAAAAGTGCTCGCTCAGTGGTCATCATCTTCGTTCAGTGATTGCCCTTTCAGTCGTCAACTTGCCTTGTTCAATGTTTGCAGGTCAGTCAAAATATTGTTTACACAAAGCCCTTTGAAATGTGGCAGTCTGCTAAAACCCACGCGTAATCATGTGATTAAACCAATTCAAACTCAAAGTGAAGGGTTGCCCCTTCAACCCTCCAACCCATTCCTTTTTCTCTTCAAAGCATACTAGCTTCTTGCGTAAATTTTATCATTTCACTCTGGATGAATCGGGAAGAACTTTCATAACCCTTATTGACAGGATGCTAGACCTGGTTACAAATATGACAGTTGGCTAAGTAACACGTCATAGTTCTTGAAACAATCACAGACAAGCGTTGAGACCTCCACTGCTTGACACCCCCTCTGCCTGCCTAGGGTCTTCTGGGTGAGATTTTGATATATGTCAATTTCTTATGAGTTGTCAAAATCTTGAAAAACACGGCCTACCAAACACCCATCTGAAAGCAGTCAAATTATTCAAACTTTAATTATACCCGAAACAAGCCAAGTTTATACATTCCAACAATTACCGTGCACAAGTGAAACTTAAAATTTGGTTCTGAGGCAGATACGAACAAAAAGGGGCAATAGGTCAGGAAAACAAGCTAATAGAAAAAATTTCTATGGACAAAGGTGTGAAAAAAAATTTTAACTTTGCGTCTCTTTATCTTCCAAGAGTAGTTATTTGATATATCAGGCCTAATTTCAATTCAAAGTTAAAATCATGGAAACCTGTATTATTATGTAAATAAGTGGCAGATAAAATTGTTTCTTTACAGGGGTGGCAAGAGTAGAGCCCTGATTAGCAATCTTATTTATAAAACTTTTACTCAAATTACTCTCCTTTGCTTTTGAATTTTTTATCAAAATATTTTTGCAACTTGTATTATGATTGATGCTTTGATGATAGTATGTTGTGTAAGTAACAATGATAAATTAGGCACTGTAATTGAATTTCCACATTAAGTTATAAATACACCTTCTGTAACAGTTGTATTTATAAACAGTATGTTGTATGCCCATGAAAAGGTTGAAAGAATTCATGGCTTTAGTTTTTACCGCATTGTCTGAGATATTTAATTATAAAGCAATTAAAATTTATGTGTTTCAAAACACATTTTTTCACTTTGCAGTGTACACTGTATTTCTAAAACTAGTAGTAATCTGTGCGACTTTTTGTCTGATGTGCTGTGGGCGCCTCATATCTATAGAGTAAAATAGACTTTGAAAAACTCATTTTTCTTATTGATATTAGTTATAAATATGCGTTGTTTTGATGCAGAATTTTTTTTTTGTTACATGCCATTAATTTTTTATTTCAAACAATTATGAAACTGACTTGTCATTAACATTAATAGTTTAGACTTATCAAATGGTGAGATGTTGAAATTTTTTTAATGAAACGCTTATAAATTGTATAATCAAATAACACTGCTTTGTCGCTTTATCTGACAATGCTCTGCACTGAGAGGTAAAGAGAGCATGGTGCTTGTAAGTTAGAGGTAAGAATTCTTCATCTGGCCATACATTGGCTCTCTATAAATATGAACAACTCCTCAGTCCTCTCCAGCCCTGTGTTGTACTTGTATATGCATGCTGTGTTTGAAATTCCATGAACGCTTTAGAATAGCTCTGAGAATACTGCAGTGTTTGTGGTGTAGGATTCACTATTCAGTCATTTAATGAATATTAATGGAGCTTGTTCCATGCAGTTTAAAATTCATTTGTAGTTGTTTAATGGATATATATAATAATAATGGTGCTTTTATTTAAAATCCGGTTGAATTGTACGGATAAAACAAACACCACTGTGAGATATATAAAACATTTCCTTCCATCTACCCCTTTTTGGTATCATTGTACATCTCCCTCCTCCCCTCTATCCCCACTTATACCCTACATACCTGACATTAACATTACCATGATTATTATCTATTTACCTATTTATCAGACCTGAATCTGGATACCAACATGTTATGCGACATCTAGATTTAAATGAATTGCTATTTTGACATTCACATCACTCATTTTTAGACATATTTTGTGGAAAATAGTAATTTTTGTGTGGGAAAGAACGAACTGTAACTTCAAATCGTATTTTTAAAGTTTTGAAATCAAATGTCCATTGTGCACTTCACTAGGTTTATTCATGAGACATGAATGTAAAGTGATTAAGTTGAATCAGTTTGAATATTATGAGGTATAAAAGTAAAAATCGAAACCACTAGTGACTAAGTATTCTTTACCTCAATTTATTGTGCCAAGTTTAAAAGTTTTCTTAGCTTTCATTTAAAACTGATGTTAGTAAAAAATTGCGTTAATTATCATTTTATTCACCAATGTTGCATTAAGTCTGAATCCACTGAATTTTTATTCTTACATTGATGAGCATTTGCGAGTCACAATGTGTAAATTGGAGTTAAAAACTTTCTGTGTAGTTTTAGAATTATAAACTGTTAACATTTTTACCAAAACTATTTCCTTGAAGTTTATGTTGTAATTGTTTGTTTCGCAATTCAGTCATTTGTTTTTCCCAAATTTTATTCTCAATGAATTTCTGTTCTGAAAATTCCCTTGTCCTAGTTCTCATGTAAAAGAATTCAGTTGTTTTTGTTTTTGTTTATTTTTGTTTTGCTTATCTATTAAATACCATATAACTTAACCACTTGAGCTTCTATTTTGTCTCCACTTCTAGAATCTTATATATTGTTATAGAATTGTATTTGTACTTTTTATAAATAAGATCTAACAATTTCTTTTGAAGTCATTGTGATCTCGCGCAAACAGTAATCTTTCTCTTATATTTAAATCTTCTTGTAAAGTTTTTAAAGGGAAACCATGCCACTCATTCATTCTTTGAATTAAAAAACTAAGCCCAAAACTTTTCTAAATAGCAACATACAAAGACAGCTTTTTAAGAATTTAAAACAGATACCTAACATATGTATCCAAAGACTCTTTTAAAGAAAATAATCGAAATACTTTGAGCTACAGGCGTCATTCTTTCATACTAGTGATATTTAGCAGTGGTGAATTCAAACTGCACTTATCTGATTTTTTTTTACAAACATTGGTAGTTCAGTGTTACCATACGGAATAAATGGAATATTTTCAGCTGTAATCATTAGGGTTGTCAAGCGCTAATAAAACAGAAAGGATTTATGTCAAGAGTAAAGGGTCATTATATCTCATGCTAAAGACCTGCTTTTGAAAGATCAATTTGAAAATCAATATTTTCTTTTTTCCCTTCCGATGGAACTAATAGTCTCATTAATCATGCATGATATTGGACAGGTGTGTTTTGTATTAACTTTCTCTCAAAATATATGTTTAAGTGTGAAAGCACAAAAAGCCTTCATAGGCTCTCTATTTTTTTCTCGTCAAATTGAATAAGTGACAGATGTCAGCCATGTGTGAAACAAGATAAAACCTGGCACAGAATGCGTGCAATCTCTAGTACAGCTGTTTTATGAAAAGTTTTCAAATTTTTACCATATTTGTTCTATACATGTGTTGAACATATGACTGAGAGATGTTTTTCATTCATATATTTATAAAATATCTTTAACTAGTGAAAGTGCTACATTCTAAATTCTGTTTATTAAACCAGCATTGTCAACACCTACTTTTTAAAAATCTATATAGTTTTTTATGAGCTTTACCCAAGGTATTATTATCTCTTTGAATATTTTTTTTTTTTCGAAAATTGACTTATATCCCTGACTACATGTTCTGCAAGATTGTTTTGTTTCATGTGGTTTGAAAGCTTCTCTTTTGTTGACTTACAGTGTAATACATTTAATTTACTGGAATCTGTATATGTTTTATTTATGTGCTTTTAAGTGTGCTTAATGATGAAATGTGCCACTGCCAGTGTTTAAAATTACCTGTTGCATCGTTTCTTTCACCCCAAGCTTACAGTATGATTATGCCATGATCATTGGCAAAGATCAATGCATAATAACAATTCTCAGAATAAATTTATGGTTGCGGTTGAAACACAAAATAACAGAAGAATATGGTCATTTTGTGTAGACTCAGAGCTGCCTTCAAGTACCAATTTCAGTATTTTAGCACCAGAATGATTACCAAAATACTGGAGTATTGATGTCAAGCCTAAAATACTGAAATTAGCTATGACCTGAAAAAATGTCTATGTTTACTAAAATTTGAGAGAAATCATAAAGCCTAGGCATACAAGCTATAAGGTGAGAAGATACCAAGCAAAATGCACCAGATCGTTTTTTTTGTGAAAGAAAATGAATTAATGTCTTTCAGAACTTTCTTTAGTTGAAAGTAAAAACAGTTCAACTTCAAATACCAAGGACGTAACAACTTCTGCAAGTAAACTCGCCATATTCGGGTCCCATAGATATATCTCATCTTTGTAAGACCTTGTTCTTGTAGTGAGTGCTGCAATGCTTTGGAAAATACTGAAATGGAGGTCTCAAAGTACTGGAGCTAGTTGACTAGAAGTTGGCAGCTCTGTAGACTGCATTATCAGCCACTCCTGTGTTTTTGCTTATGTCCTCCACACTTGCCAAAATTGTTGTAGAAATAATCAAGGCTTATCTGTAAGGCGATCATTGTTTTAGATAATTTCTTAATTTAAGAATTAATTTTTAATATTCACAGAGCTGCCAACCAGTACTGATTTCAGTATTTTGACTACCAAAATACTGGAGTTCTGATGTCAAACCTAAAATACTGAAATTAGCTTTGACTTGAGAAAATATCTTTGATTACTAAAATTTGAGAGGATTCATAAAGTCTTGGCTTATAAGACTAGAAGATTACTAGCGAAATGCACCAGAATCATCTGTTTTTTGTTTTTACAAAAAGAAAATAAATTTATATCTTTTTGACTTGCTATATAAGTACTTATTATAGACATTTATAAGTACTTATTATAGACATTTCAGCTTCAAATATCAAGGACTTAATAACTGCAGGGTATTAGATAGAAGGGTCCCATAGATACGTCTTATCTCTGTTGGACTACGTTCTCTTCGTGAGTACTGAAATGCTTTGGAAAACAATGTAATGGAGGTCTCTAAGTACTTGAGCTAGTTGACTAGGGGTTGGCAGCTCTGTTAATTCATTTTATTTGTTTCTGAACATAAAAAAAAACAGCATGAGAAGGTCTAGATTTTTTCAAAAGGTTTAACATGACTGTTGTTAGTTTGGACATTTCAATTGTTACATAATGCATGCAATATCCATGTGTTTCGAACTAATTTGTAGATTTGAATTATATTATTTTTTTCCAATAAAAATTTCAATAAATAATTTGAAAACATGTTATCAAATGCTGACATGTAAACTCTTAAATGAAAAGCTTGATTTTGATAATGATACTGAATGCATTTTTGCCCTTTATCAGTTCTGAATGTTAACTAGCTATACGACAATCCACTATAAATATTTTGAGTGTTTTTCGTTATCTGTTTTTTTTCTCTCTAATTTTTCACATTATAGTATTTAGTATGAGATTTTGTTTTCATATGACATACTTCCACTTAAAAATTTTACTTGCATTTTTTTGTTTATCCTAAACAGGCAATCAACAGTTGCACACAAGTCTACTTAGCAGTCATTTCCCTTGAGCTAGGCAGCTAAATAAGAAGTATTCAGGACAAGGGAATGGAGATCTGCATCACTTAACACCTTTAATGGCTGTTTGTTTTTTCCAATCTCATGTTGTGATTGTTTTCATCTCAACCGCTGCATACACACCTACACCAAACTTGAATGCTGGTTTGTGAACCCTGCCGCCATCATCTTCTTTCGCTTTTGAATGATAATTTTGATTGGAAACCACACTTCCCTTGGACTGTCTCATTAACATTTGCCGTGTTTCTGCTCGAATGTCCATCTCTATTGTGTGACCATCATGGATGATAGCAGCCTTCAAGAAACTGACGCATTGCTTGTAGATTTCATGGACCCTGCGCAAGCCTCTTACAGGTCAGTATTACTCCAAGCTTGCATCCAAAATTGTTATATCTTTTTTTTCAAAGTAAATTAACTTTAGGTAGAGGTTGTTTTTTTCCTTTCAAATTTGGGCTCTCTCAAATTGCTCTCTTTAGCTCTAAAAAATCCACCTTCCAGTTACAAGTAACAGCCCACTTAAGAGATATATAATAGGCTTCAAAAAGCCTTCAAATAGCCCTCCCTGTTCCTTTCTTTCATTTCTTTGAGCGCCTTAAGGACATTTTTTTGTTTTCAAAGAGAGAAAACCCTGTTGTTTGAATTTATTGATCTAAAAATTGTATGCGCCTAGAGCATTTTATGTAAGGTGTCAGGTGACGGTTTGACGAATGAAAACTAAGTAAGATAAAATAAATGTCTGTGGAAAAATGTTTTCCGGCAGTTAGTTACATTGTGGTTTGGTTTTCCAGCCCTAGAAAAGTCATCCCACCAACGGGAAGTTTATTGTTTAAAAGACTTAGAGAAGTTATGTGAAAAAAAAAGTAATATGTGAAGCTTTTAAATTTAAGGTTAAAAAAATACATGTAACTTCCTAACTGAAAAGCTTTAACTTAAACGAGTGATGATGTTGCTGTTAGACGTTGTTTTGAGCAAATTGTTGAGCATATCTTAATAGCCTTTCTACCTGGCCTTCTCAGTTCTCTATTTCTGATGCTAAAACAATCCACGCATTGCAGCTACTAATACACCTATTTAGCTACTTGAGCAAACTGAATTACATTGCATTGTGCACTTTTAGTTGCAGTTTTGAAATACTTTGGGGTGGGAGGGGGGGAGGGGAGTGAATGCCTTTTCCATATCTAATTTGCATTAATTAGATATATGACTAGTATGAGTTATATTAACCCTTTTGCAAATCTACCAAGAACGAGAACATTCCTCATGGCCTTAAAAGACGAGAGCTTCAGTCTCTGAAAGCAACTAGATTGTTTTGACAATACTTGTGTAACAAATACTTGTGTGGAATATTTCAGATTTTGTTTCTTATCCCACATTTATCTGAGACAGGTGTTATCAACCTTAGCTGACCTTGTTCTACTTCTAGTCAGTACTCACAATCAAACATTTTCAACTTTTAACTTCTGGCTGATGCCCTTAGCCTCTTTGTAAATCATGTTTTTAGGTTTTATTTACAATTTTCTTAGTTAATGGTTTCACAAAGCTTTTTTTTTCAAGAAGTTACAAATGTCGTGAAGTCTTTTCTGATCTCTACAGTTCTGTTGTTTCCACATGAGTTTAACCTGTTTTGTCCCTCTCGGCCTTCTTTGGCTGCAAGCAATGTTGGTGAATTTTGCATTTTTAGTTATTTCTCAACTGATTGTAGATCACCTGTAGCAGACTATGCTTGATCTATCAATGAATTTGTGACCGACAGTCCCAAGCACCTGATCCTCAAGCCCTACCCTTTGACGCTTCAAACGAACCTCAATTAGCCCTAAAAAAAGCCTCCCTTGGCATCCATTCTTTATCATCGGCAAAACTGCTCTGTTTCATTATATAGACAAAGAAAATCAATGCCTGTAACATTCTGGTGATGACTATAGACTTAAAACTCTCTTTACTAATAAAGAAAGATACGGCAGTCTATTATCAGGAATGAAGTATCATACGTTTGATGTGCCCAACCATCAAATTTGTGTGCAACTGGTTCTTGCGTAAAATGCCAAGTAGAAACTTTCTTTTATTTACTATTTTGTTTACTTTAAAACTACTAGTCATCCAACTTAGTGAAGTACTAACACTGTTTAAGGAAATAGCTAGCTTTTGAAGTAAATATATTTGTGAGTCTTCACAATTGTATTAAAGCAGAGTCTAAACATGTGCAGGCTTCTTTGTCATCACAATTTAGTTGTTTTCAGAGACTGAAGCTCTCGTCTTTCAAGGTCATGAGAAATGTTCTCGTTCTAGTTCTTGGTAGATTTGCAAAAGGGTTAATATAACTCATACTAGTCATAGGGCTAATTAATTTGACTCTAAGTCCTGTGTACTTTTGGGTTGGTAAATTTCTTTAAGGAGCATTACGTGCATGTATTGAAAATACAGGCATAAACCAATTAGCTGTGTGGACAAACAGTGATGAGTTATACAAGTGTCTGTGCCGGTCCTGAAAAAAAACAAAAAATTGTTGTGTACAGTACATATTTTTTTTTGCATAAGTCAAAGTTTGTTGAGGACGTTTTGTTGACCTTGATGGCCAAGTCATATGTTTTATGTTTTAGAGGCAATATGTCAAGACACCTCAGCGTGCAAATTGGAATCGATGTGATGGCTAACGGCAACAGCTCGTTAGTGGGTTGTTTTTTCAGTGTTATGCACCAGAGTATCATATCACGTGTTGTAACTACACACAAAATGATCTGGCTGGCTGAGGACTGCATCATGAATGTACCGGGTCATGCCTAGTTAGTTCAAGTTCTTATTTTAGAGAAAGAATTAGCAGTTGAGGAGTGAGTGAGAGAGACACAGACACAGAGGGAGTGAGAGAGAGACAGAGATACAGAAAGAGAGAGAGACACACACAGAGGGAGTGAGAGACACACACACAGAGGGAGTGAGAGAGAGACAGAGATACAGAAAAAAAGAGATGGACACACACACAGAGGGAGTGAGAGAGAGACAGAGATACAGAAAAAAAGAGAGAGACACACACACACACCTAGACAGAGAATGAGGAGACAGACTCGATTCTCGCGATGATGGTGGGTTTATTTTAAATGATGAAAAATTGATCGACGAACTTTTTTTTCTATAAAATCGTAAAATCTTCATCACTTACGTTTGCCCAAAATTTATCGGAAGAGACCTTACAGGTGGTTGGTTTGATTGGTTGTTTGAATTTTAACGTCTCTTTTCAACTGCAAGGTTATATCAGAGACGGCGCTTGGGACAATTGAAAGTGTGCTGCCACACTGTGATGTACGGAGCGCTGCATACACCACACCCAGTCACATTATCCTCACACCGGGCCGACCAGACTTAACACTAAATCCTTAATGCCAGGCACCAGGCGGATCAGTTACTAATACCAATTTTAAAGTCCTTGGTTTGACTCGGCCGGGAATCGAACCCACACCTCCCGATCTCTGAGCGAGTGTCTTTACCGCTAGGCCACAAAGCTGGTCCTTACAGATGTGAAGAATAAAAGGAAAATTCATCATTGAAAACCCGTTGGATGGGGCGGTGAACACAACTATTGGCCTACCGACATACTTTGAGTGGGGCGATGTCAGTAGTTCTGGATCAATTCAGTTGAATTTCATGACATAATATGTGATTGGACAGGTGTTATCAAAGTCGTGTTACAGCATGGATATTTTTGTGCTGTTTCTACAACTACTTTGTTCTTCAACACAAACGACTCACTCAGGACATTTTTTACACAGCCTCAGAAACACACATCCACCGGTCAAGTTCGGGGACTTACGTACTCAAACGTAATTTTTTTTTCTCTTCTTTTTTATTTTATTCTTTTACTCTCTTCTTGTTTTTCTTTTCCTCTTTTTACTTATTTTGATTTTTAATTTTCTTCTTTTCGTTTATTTTTTTTTTTGCGAGTCATTGTGTCCCCTTATGGAATCGTTTAGTACTTTTCCCCTCTTGTTTAATGTCTGACGAAGGCGTGAAACCAATAGTATACTAATTGTCTTCGTTACCCTAGAGCTGCAATATGTACCTTTCGCACACTTGTTCTGCTTATCAACAGAGCTCATCTCCGCCTCCCATTCAGTTTGCAAGTGAAACTAGTTGCTTCGCTCTGATGATGATCACCCACTTACAATCAAGCTATAA
>BMAT01000241.1:0-13610 GCA_019649035.1 Elysia marginata
TCAGTGTTAACCTGAGTGCACTGCAGTTAACCAAGAGGCCGATTCGACCCACAACACAAGTCTTTAAAAAGAACTAACTACAAATACGGCAGTTCCCAGTCACACATTTATTTATTAACATAATGGCCACAGAGGCTGGCAATCAATTAGTTAAGTGTAATGCACACGGGCGCAAAGCCCTTCTACAATATTACAATAAATAACCAACTCAAGTGTATAGCATAATACACAACAATACTTAATAACTCTGGTCCTCGGGCGAGTGTGCCTCTTGGCGCTGGCGGTACAGTAATAGATCAATGCAACAGTAGATCCAAATCTTTGTGAAGATTCACAATCGCCTATAATTGGCTCTAGAAATAAAGATTGTTATACTCAGGTAGGCTTTACCGTTTACAACGAACCTGTACCTCAATTTTAGTTTTACGGGGAAATACAACCGACCAGCCCAAGCTGATAGACACACTGCACCCACATAAAACTTTCACTTCACCACGAAAACACAAAAACGTTCACTCACAATTGCTCAAGTCCAAAATTCACGATCGAAACTTGCAGAACGGTCAACCTCATCAAAACAACTCAAACATACTATCACAACGGTAGACACACAACTCTTTCTCTCGTAACACTTGTGAGGTATTTTGTGAATCCTATTTTAGTATCTTTGAGCAGATTTTTTCTTGATCGATATCTCTGGCTTAGTATCATTGTTGATCCTTTTTTAGAGGTTTTTTTAGTATGAGAAATTGAATCAGCACACAAATTTAAACATTATTGATCCCATGAACAAGAACAGTTCAGTGCCTTTAAATGTTATGGTTTGCGATGGTTATTTATGGGAGAGTATTATAATATAGTGCCATGATTTTCAGTTATTTTCAGAAAATTTGAGTGTTATCTTTGTAGTATTCTTGATTCTTACAAGTGTCTCACTAGAAATTTTTTCATTCTGTTCCAGGGTCTGTTTGGAAAATTTTTCATCAAGTTTAATATTATGTGGTGCAGATATAGGAAGTTCTCAAAGCTCGGAAACTACCCCATCTTTGAGGTAACAGTGACTGTTTCAAATCTAACCATCTTTGAAGCTCAAATTGTGCACACTTGGCATAATGTCTGCATGACTTCACAAGAAGATTTAAATTTGCTCACATTAGGGATTGTCAGGCTATATGTAGCCTCAAGTTTATGATAAATAGACGATATCCCAAAAAAAAATTCAGCGAGAGTCATCCTCCTTGACTTACTGACATTTCACCAACATCAGTAATGGACTTACATAGTAAAATACGTGGAATTACAAGGAAAATAGATGATAAAACTATTATTAATGATGATGAAGCTGATTATATTCATCACATTCATTCTTAGCACTATAATTGTTTTTTTTTGTTTTTTTTGTTATTGAATCGTAAAGTATTTGTATCAATTTATTTGTTCTTTTTTTCTATTAAAATAAGGCGACGCATTTTTTGCGGGTTTTAGTAAATAATGTAAGAATGGTCTTCACATCAATTAAAACATCTAGACTCTAGATCTACACAGATTTTTGTCTTTTCTTTTCACCTGCGATTAGGTTTCTAATCTAAATTTGTAGGTTTACTAAGATGCTATCTAGATCTACATCATTATATTATGTTTCTTGGAGTCTAAACTAATTTGTCTAAGGTTTTAATGTTAAAAGACCATTTAAGCGATACTTTTGTTTATTTTTCGAGTCAGCAGAAAAAAAATTAATGCACAGATCGAAGTATGGTCATGACGTCATGGTTCTCTCGGACGTCCGCAAAATAATTTTGACCTAAACAAAGGCGTATTTTGAAAAATAAGATGAGTAGGCCTACATCAGGAAAATTGATTCTTGAAAAAGATTCAAGTATTCAACCATAAAACTATCATATTTTGATGCATGGCCCTAGAATGATGAATTATTTTACCTATTAACAGCAAGTTGGCTTGACAAACTGTAGTCTTGAAAGTTGAATGAAGTCTTCTTTAAATTATTTTTTTAAGATAGGATTATCATTATTCGCATTAATAAATTTGTAATTACATTTTTAAGTGTTCTCGACTACATTATCCTCATAAAAAGCAGTAAGAAGCGTTTTATACAAGAAAAACGCCCTATCTATTCTAATTTACTTATATGGGGTCCTTTGTTTTGGTAGTAGGTCAAGGCGCATAACTCGCGCCGACCGTTTTTAGGAACATCGTCTATTAATAAAGGTTTCAATTTGTTTACGGTTTTTATGAAAACACAAACACTTTTTTTGGGCTAGTATAAACTTATTGAGTTTGAGTAGCTGATTTTTACTCTTTTGTGTACTAGATCAAATTAGAATTTACGGGAATACAACCTAGGGTGTCACCTTGTTTTTATAGAATTACATTCCCAGCTTTGATTTTTAGATTGTTAAGGTATATTTTTTTTTTCAATTCTTATACAATGACCACTCGGCATTCTGTGTTGTTTTGCTGCAGGTTTTAGCCATCACTTTCATCACGGCGCTGCTGAGCTTTCCCAACCCGTACACCAGGATGAACACAAGCGAGTTGATTCGCCTGCTGGTGTCGCGATGTGGACCTGAGGATGACTACGAGCTATGGTGAGAAATAATCAAACTTTTACTACCTTTGTCTTTCTCCTTGACTTTGTTGACTTTGATACCCTTTTAGGGTTAAAAAATGTATTTCAGTTCTTGTTGGGCAAGGGCGCCTAGGAAAACGGCCATAATAGTGTCAAAAAGAAAAAGTCTGAACCATTTTTATATAGAAATAAGAGCACAGACAAGTGCATTGTGGTCAAGGAAGTGAATAAGGCTTTTTTTTCAGTTCTGTCTTTAAGTGACCAAATTTCACCTTCTCACTGAACACCTAAATAATATTTAATGTGTTTATTTTTTTTATACGTTCCAGTGATTACTACCGTAACCCAAACATCACAGACACCTACAAGTATTCAGCAGTGGCAAATGATGCTGTCAACAGCGCTCTCTGGAAACTCTCCCTGGCCCTTATTTTTAAGATGATTATCACCATCTTTACCTTTGGTATCAAGGTAGGCTCTCAGACTGCAGCCTCTCTTAATCTAAGTAGTTAGCAGCTATAAACAATAGTATTGCTGAAATTAGTGATGATAACAGAATACAAGTGCATCTAACAGTTGTCTTTTATTCATTTTCAGCCAACAATAGAAATGAAAGCACTAGATATTGTTCTGAAAAATAATTGTCTTTCTATTCTCAGGCCTATGCATTTGTAGGAATAGGAATTTAATAGTGGAAAAAAATCGATTAAATTGCCTCATGTCTTCTTCAACAACTACCAGAAATTTTTATATTTTCAGATTTTAAACTACCTCATAAGGTTCAACATGTCTCATGTTTTGAATGTTTAATATTTTTCGTGTTTGCCTTCAACTTCAGATTCCTGCTGGTCTGTTTATTCCAAGCATGGCCGTAGGTGCCATTGTAGGAAGGATCATGGGTGTTGGTATTGAACAATTGGCAGTGTAAGACTTACATATTCTTTAAAGATAAGAACCTTCTTCTTTTAAGTTTTGCTAAATGTGAGGCAGTTAGTATTCCAACGAAGAGGTGATTACTCTGCAACTAAAAAGGGAACCTTTTTAAAATTAATGTTCGAAAATGTCTTTTTGATGTTTGTTTATGATATTCATAAATTGGACTTCTTTACTAATTTATTTGTTAACTTGTTGTTTACTGAATAGACCTAAAATGTCTTTACTAGTACATCTTTAACAGCAACCAAACTATTCAGTTCCATTCCAGTGTGAATCATTGTGCAGATTAATGGATAAATGGTCTGGTTTGTCTGAATCTTTTGATGATGAGAAATTTGAGAAAATGTCCATTTTATTGTAGAAATGAAAAATTAGGTATTTGTTCTTGTAGATTTATTTGACAGGCTTTTTTTATTTAAACTCTTCAACTTGTTGTTTCCAGAACATATCCAGACAGCTTTTTCTTCTCTAATGTGTGTGAATCTCAAGACAAGTGCATCATCACCCCAGGTCTGTATGCCATGGTGGGCGCAGCGGCAGCCCTCGGAGGAGTAACTCGTATGACAGGTGAGATTGTCTACATCAACAGGGTGCTCTGTGAAGGCAAATTCTGGTGGAAAAAAAGTTTGTTATGGAAAGAGTCAAGGTTTGAGACACTGTCTGTACTAGTTCTGTACCACTGTCTGTAGGTTCTGAAGCTTCAAAAAAGTTGGTTGTTTAAACGCGACAATTAGATGATATTGGTGAGTAAATGACTGGCAAAATGGAAGATCGTGTTGTTTTTTTTGTTGTTTTTTTTTTTTCTTTTTTTTTTTTGGGGGGGGTATTTTTTAATTATGCAAAATTTAAAAGGTACAAAATTCTATGAAGTGTGATAAATTATATGATATTGAATGCAGATGTATATAAGATTGTTGCTGTGATAACTCTTGAGAAGATAGTTATATGACTTCAGATCCCCACCGTTTCAATTTTGTAAATTTTAAATCCATTGCTTTTACAGCACATCATATAAGCTCTGCAGAAATATTTTGTAGAGTCTACAGCTACAGACCAATTTTTCTAAGAAGAGTTGAAAGTGAATTTCTTATGGATTATCCAGGTTAGCAGGTCCAACAAGCTAAGCACTGTGCTATGTTGGCTGTATTGCCTAGTTTTATTGCTTGCCACTAATTTTCAAGTCATTTTGACTTGAAAATTAGTGATTGGATATGAAAATATATATTGGTCTGCTACTAACTTTGCAAGAAGTCATTACTGATGATGCAGTGGTTGCCTCCACTATTTCTTCCAACTTTGCAACAAGATGTTTTCGCTTCAAAAAATATTTATTTTTAGTCTGAAAACTATCATGTTTGCCGTTCCGCAGTGTCCCTGGTGGTGATAATGTTTGAGCTAACTGGAGGTCTGGAGTACATCGTGCCCATGATGGCAGCTGCAATGACCAGCAAGTGGGTGGGAGATGCGCTCGGCAGAGAGGGCATGTATCCTTTACCAATACGTATATTTTCGACCAACTTGTAAAGGACATGTGAAAAACTGGCCTAGAGTTGATTTCATCATCTTTTTGGATATGAAGTTTGTTGGTTTTTTAACAGTTTTTTGTATCTTATTTTTTTTTAATTAGTTAAAAATTTACATTGAAACTTTACCTTTGTTGCAAGTTTAGAAAAACATCTGGGAAAATGAGGTCTTGCTTTCTAGCTCAGTTCTGCTTGTCAAGCGTCTGTGTGCTATAATGCAGGTAAAATAGTTGTAAAAAATGTAATATGGAGCACTGCAAGGATAATCCCCGTCACTGCAATTTCCTTGACCCTCGTTTTCTAAGCTATGATGCCCATATCGCTCTCAATGGATATCCATATTTGGACAGCAAAGAGGAATTCACTCATACCACAATAGCTGCAGACGTCATGAGACCACGGTGAGTTGTTTGTCTGGCCTGAAACGTTTTGATGGCAAGTTGTGTAATTTGGACGACTGTTTGTTTCTCAACCTATAAATAACTGTGTAGGGCTGTTTGTTTCTCAACCTGTAAATAACTGTGTAGGTTTGCGGCAAAATGAGTCAGGCTTGCACTCGTATTCAAACTGAGACAATTTTTATTTTAAAATTTTTTTCCTGGTGTATTTTGAAACTTGAAAATGTATGTCATTGTACATACAACAGTAAGAACATTGAAATGATAGCTGGCAATTAGATACATGACTAGAGGACTGATTTGGATACTTTTTAAATTCTCTACCATATAAAACTTTAAACTCATTTTTTTTCCTTGTGAAAATTTAATAGTCAGACTCATCTACTCCTCACATTCAAAATATCAAAATATTTTTGCCCTGCCTTTAAGGTCTTCTGTGGAGCTTTCTAACAAATGTATATATCTTTTAAAGTCAAGATTGTGCGAGTCACAGTTTTTGTGGGAACACAACACAAATATTAATTCTTCATGGTAAAAGTTAATGCTTTCAGGAAAAAGGGATATCATGAAATAATATTAAATTAAATACCTTTATGCTAGCCTTAATGATGGCAGGTTAGTGTATTGGAATTCACGTCAGGCTTATATAAGGGAAAATAACTTTCAAAAATTGTTTAATGGCAAATGTTGTGATAACTGTTCTAAACTGAGTATTTTTAAAGTTGTATTTTGTTCATATGCTAGATCTAAGCAGGCATACAAGGTCTCAAGTTTAATATTTTTTAGTTTAAGTATGGATTATGCAAAGTTTTCTAGAACGTTGATTTCATTTTTCTTGCATTAATCATATATAGATACTTATCTTAATGTCACCTCACAAGAACTATTTTAACCTGTTTTATAAGACTGCTTCTTGATAGTTTATTTGTCATTATCTTTTCTCTCATATGTAGGCCTAGTATTCTATTTTTAACATTCTTTTCACTCTGTCCCATTATACTGACATAGACAATGTATTTTTTTGTATTTATTATTTTCAGCTCAGGGTATGTTTGTTTATCACTAATTCTTTTGGGTTTGAGACAGTTTTGATGCCGCTACTACACTGTTCTTATTTCACACTTGTTTGAAGTGATTTTTCAAATTTGTTCTTTTAACTTTCTTAAGCTAAGTTAAGATTTTGAGACCTTATTCTGTCTGGCATCTGACTATTTTTTTTGACAGTGTTTCCCATGAGGTTATCATAAATCTGCAGTTGTCACTGATTTTTACCCAGGTTTTCAGTTCGGGTTTTCCTTTTAGACAACCTCAATGGGGTTGTAGGAGAAGTTTTAACAATTTAGATTTTTTTTTCTCATAAAAAGGGAAACTTTTTAAGGAATGCCAGAGTATTAGATTCTTAATTTGAAGATTTTAATTTATTTCCTCGTCTTATAAATGTGCATTTAGAAATAATGTATGTAAAATTTATAAAAATGAATCATTTAACATATTTATGTACTAGTCATTCTAGCAAAATATTTTTAATATTTCTAGAAGAGCATCTGACATCAGTTTAGATTGCAATAATATCAATCTATTCGCTGTCCTTAAAATATTTTTTTTTAAGGAACCATCAGATGCTGGACAGAACTTCACAATGGTTAAAATGTTTTAGTTAAGCGCATACCTGTTGAATCTTACGAGAAGTTTGGTTAATCTCCTACTAACTTGTTGTTTCACTTCTAAACCTGTGATTGGATTGTTTTGTTATTGTGCCGTCAATAGATTATTATTCAGGTTCCCAAGAACTCAGTAATATTTGATCCTAAAAATCACTCGACTTTGCTTTAGCTTATTGTAAGTAATTTTTGTTTCAAATGGAGCATCTTTTTTTTTCTTAATCAAACTTAACAACTTCCGTAGGACTGCTTTGCAGATAAGTTTGACATCCAAAACTACTAAGCTCGTTACAATCCTTGACACATACTTCTTCCAAAGTAAGAGTGAAATTTAGGGCAACCAGTGTCCTCTAAACCATTTTAAACAGTTTATAAGTTTATAAAGTATGTCTCCCTCGGTGATCGATAGTTGAAAAGTTGTTTATTTTAGCTGTAGTAAGGTACGAGAAAAAACTATATAGCATTAAAAGCAGAGTTCAAGAGGGACTTAGTTGAGCACTAAAATCTGCATCTATCACACTCAGGTTTTTTCAATCAGGTCTTTTCAATGAACAGAAAGTTATTTCTTGTATACAATGAAGAGAGAAAAGAATACTCAAATGAGAACTACTTCGAGTTTTGTTCCTGTTTCTTAGTTTTAGTTTTGCGGGAGGGGGGGGGGGGCTGAGAAAGAGAATATAGCTCTTGGTGGACCAGATTTTACAATGCTTGCGTGGCTTATGCCTAAAGGGTATGAAATATGGTGCTCAAGCATTACTGGCAGCTACTTCAATTGCCTCCCTTTTGTGACATGATTGTGTGATCTAATGCTATTCAAACTTCAAACTTCTCACACTATCCTAATTCACTTTGCTTTATTTCAGACTTAGTTTCAGGTTGGTGTGGTGTCAGGTCTCTTCCTAACAGATACTCCCATGCACGTTTTGTTATCTGCACAATATTCCTGTAGTATTTTTTAAATCCATCGCTAAGTAAGGAGCGCTTGATCACCTACTACACAATCCACGAGCGATTCTCACCCATGACGTTATAAGACTTGATGGTCTCTGCTAAAATTTATCCTCTTCTTGAACCCTCAAAAAAGAAACTTTTATGCCCTATAGTCCAACCAGTTCCCTTGTTTTACTTTCTTATTTTCTCTTAATGCTTGTCATGAATCACGCACATTTTTTTCATATTTTTTTTTATACCTTACCTTTTTACGTTATTTTTTTTTAGGAAAATTTTTATTTCTCTAAATCTTTTCATGAAGCATACAAATTAATAATTTTTATTTCGTCAGTGCAGCCTTTTCCGACCTGTAATTTTTTAAATAAAGTTAGATCCGAAACATTGCGAAAGTAGTGTTATATTTTTTTAAGGAAGGTATATATTTTAGCTCTAAAAATAGGGAAGAAACAAGTGAGCTGTCAGCTTTACGCCTTCGACAGACAAAAAAAAAAATATAAAAACGTGTAAGACACTTACATAAATAGGCACAGGACTAACAAAAGAAAACTCAAAAGCAATAATTTATAATAAACAATATCAAATATGTATGATGAGATAAAATAAAGAAATAAAATGTTCCCAAAACTCTAGATACAAATCTATCTGCTGCAAAAAAGGGGATGGGGTACCAGGGGGAACGGGCCTGAGAAACCACGAAAAGTAGTGTTGTAGCACTTGGCTGTTCTCTGTGTGTTAGAATTCTAAGTCAGTTGTCATTGTTTGACAAGTTTGCAAGAATGGAACGTTGATGCAGTGGAAAAATTTAGCTGATAATGAAAAAAGAAGAGGCGTCCGTCAGTGCTGTGCTAAATGTAAAGAAAGGAATGTGTACACACGTCGAAACAGCCATCGGTTCTCTGTTAAAAGTAAAGAATGTTCATGTTTGCACTTTTACAATAGTTCAATGAACCTTCGGAGTCTCTTCTTTCAAATTTATTGGAGCTTGAACGCTGAAGTTTTATTGTGTAAAGTTTAGGTGCTGGTTGAAGGAGCTGAACAAACGATTGTCTTATGGGTTCGACTGCCCCATTAGTCTAGTCCGCTTATTTTTTCTTAATGTAAAATTCATCACGTATCAACAAATTGTGACTTCTGGTTAACATTCTGACACAGACTTAGTCCCTGGTTTGGCTAAGCAGTTGAGATTGTGTATATTTCTTTTCATACCACGGCTCGTATCTTTTAGGGAGGGTTTTTTTTTGTTTTGGGGTGGGGGGGGATGTTTGGTAAGCTGGAATTCGTTGACCAGAATTCTGAACTATCAAACTTAACCAATTTTGTCCCTTAATAGTTTGCCCCTAGTCTGGTTTGTGACTCAAAGGTGAAGAATTTTATTTCATTTTTTTTTTATATATATTTTTTTATCATTATTTTATTTGCTTTTTTCTTTTATTTCAAAATAAGTTGTTTTTTTTTCGTTTATTTTCATTGATTTTGTAATTATTATTGATTTTTCAAATTTAAATACAAAATAGTAGCTTGCATCAAAGGGAAATAAGTTTCGTTTCTTGTGCTTTGTTTAGTAAAATGATTTCTGTAAGTTTGACGCGACATCTTCATCAACAAGATGCTATATACTCTGTATTATCTCAGTCTCTTTAGTCAATGCCATAATTTGTGATATTCATTCTGAGGGGTTGAAGAGAACAACAAAAGACTACTTATTTCACAGCATACTATTGTATTATGCGTACGACTGATTCACGATTTTTCAAATTTCGTTCATTCACTCGATGCTTCATACAAAGCTATTGGCGCTATGGGACTGGAGTGTGAGTCTGGTGTTAAGTGTAACTGTATGACTCTCTATGTGTGTTAACTCTTCTCCCATTTCCAACCCCCATTCCCATCCCCACCAACATCATAGAAAGGAGCTGTAGAAATTTTAGTATAGTTTGTGTACATTTAATATGTGTGTTTTATGCATATAGATGTGTATGAGTGCTAAAATATGTAGTTTGTAGAACTTGTAAACGTGTACAGTGAAAATTATCTACTTCTTACAATAACTACTCCCATGCATTTGTGCTGGCAGAAAAAGGCTGATATGTTTTTATGTGTAATTTGCGTAGTTGTGCCTCATCCTCGCATAGTCCTCGTCCATCTGCAGCTTGTTTGACTCAACGCTCATTACATGTGTACGACTAGCATACCAGAATTGCATCAAAGTTTGATTCTCAATCAGTCTTAGTCAGTGGAGAATTTTTTATATTGACCCCTTCAGTGCTATAAATCAGTGCTAAATATTTCCTTTTTTTTTGCTTATAAAATTTCTAAAGATGCATACATCCGCATTTTTTGTTAAGATCTAAAAATCCTGATATTTTGTCCTCTCTGCAAACTCCTTGTTGCCTAGAGTATAACTAGGCCTACTGCAATAAGATCAAAGCATGTCATTTTGCAATACTGGTGGCAAGGTGGTCTCTATTAGGCCTACATATAATTAGCACAAACATGCAACAAACTGGACTTCCGTTGTACGTCTGCGTAGCTTGCCCACTGTAGGTCTACCCCCATTCAAAAAGTTAATCCCTCAATTTTGAAATTGCATGAAGGTTCTCTCGCTGGAACTCAGAATGGTCTGTGTTGGCTGTCGGCTGTCACTTCAGAAGCAGGTCATTGGACTATTTGTGTCACTTTTCTCATGAGACAGTTTCATGTGCTGTATCTGAGAATGGAATTGACAACTCTCAAATGTGGATGCTTAATGTCATATATTGGATGACCCTGTTTGGGGTCCTTAAGAAGTTTCTGCCAGATGATTAATGTTAAATACAGTTTCAGAGATATGAAGTAGGCAATCAATATCTTTTATCTATGTAGTTAAACTTCTTCTCCTCATTCTCCTCCTCCTCTTCTATGTCATCATCATCATCATTCTACTCCTCTTCCTGCTCACCATAGAGCATCAACTGATGAGCAATTTAAAAATTGATAATTTTTACCGGGGAGAGCTGCAGTGATTTTTATAGCAATTTAGAGCCTGAAAAGCTTGGACTTTTGTTGCTGAGTATCATTTAAATAGGACAATCTATAAAAACCAATCATTGGTGTTAGATCTTCAATATAACCTTGTCTTTATCAACTGCTTTGAATGTTATCAGTTTGTCTGTATGTAGAGCTTACATTTGTACATGTCATTTTTTTATGTACATGTATAAAATTGGTCATTAGCAGTTTTGCCTCCTCATTTGAGTAGTCCTCATCCCGATGTTATACGTATGTATTTCATGCGATTACCCGTGTCAGAAGTATAATGTGTGTATTATAATACATGTGTGTGTAGCTAGGTCCGATGTTAAAGTTTTAGTTTGTGCACCTTAAATATACAACCTCTCACACTTTCCAATAGTAAGGCTGGACTTGAAGGCTTAATTGGTGGGGTATCTCTCTTGGCTTAAATCTCTATCCGCCATTCTTAATTAGCTTTAGTTTGTGATTGTTAGATTTAAATGTATGGTGGATATATGGTAGCTTTCAAACATTATAAATGGTTTGAGACTGATTTTATCAGGATTCTTTGATAGGTTGCTTTTTTTTTCAATAAAAGAATAATTTTCATATTTTAGCATTAGTCATGGATTTGCATTGACTCATAGGGGAAATCAGTGAGAAAGTCTTAGAGAGTTCACAAGACCCAAAAAAATGAAGACGTTGATTCTCTTTTTTTTTTTTTTTCGTTTTTCCCATTGACCTATTTATCCCTCCCTTCATATAGAAACGTCCATGTTAAAGCAGTTGTATATGATAAGACAGCTTGTCCTTGTTATGAGAGGTGGCATTTTTAGCAGAATCAAAATGTACCTACCAGCTAGCTGTTTGAAAATGCCACCATTGGTAGTGAACAACTCAAATTTCTCCCATCACAAAGTCTTATACCATGTGTCTGCATTTTCATGTTTTTGGATAGTTGAAGGTCTTCTGAATTTAACCAGGTTTTTTTTTATACACATGTATCTGTTTTATATCTGTGTTTTATTTTTAATCCCCGGAGTGTTCATAGTAATGATGTACTTAACTTTTAGCTTGACCATAAAGCACTTTTCAGTTCAATAGGTTTTATGTTTTCAGGTATCTCAAAGTCTTCAATTCAATTCAATCAATTGCTCTAGGTCTCTGTCCTTATTTGTTATATCCTTTGTCTTTCCCTGTCTTTGTTTACCTCTTTCTCCTGTCTAACCCCCTCTCTCCCTCTTTTCCATGTACCATTCAGTTCTCGCCATAGACCTACATGATCAGAGGAATCTAGTTTTTATTTAGGTTGAGGTTTGCACTTAATAATTATGAAGAATTTTATGAATTTCAGCAAAATATGTTCAAGTTTTATTCTGACAATGCTTTTTTTATCAATATTAACTTGTTCTTATTTTTTTTCCATTGTTTCTCAACGATACGTTTTTGTTCGCTTGTTTAGATGACCATTTAGTTGTTGTTTTTTTTTGTTTTGTTTTTCAAAGTCTCACTTATGACCCATTTTTCTGAAGGATTCAAATTTTCACTTGATTTTGATAGCACTCAGTGCAGCAAGTTTTAGGTTTTTAGAGCTATGTTGACTTACTCTTAAGCACTATTTGCCTTCTTATTTTTTTACCCGCAATGCCAAGCTACGGTTTTCCTAACTTAAATTTGTATTCTTTAAATGTTCACAGAAATGCACAAATTTATTTTTGCATTAACATCAGTCGCCTTAGGTGTTGGGCTTTGAAATAATATCTCTTTGTGATAAGCTGCTTTATATCTTCTTTAAAAAATTAATTTAAATTCCGGTACCACTTTTATACACGGTTGCAAGAGCAGCAGTTTAAGGAATGAGTGGAAATGTGACATTGTTTAATTCCCAAATAATGTTGGCTGATCATTTAAAGATTTGAATGCAAACCCAAAAATATCTAAGTAGAAAATAAGCAGGAAATAAAACGATGAACACGCTGTAAATATTAAATTGAAGTATAGCATTTAAGTCTGTTTTTTTATTATTTGTATAAAATGTGTTTTTTTTTTACTTTGAAACATACTGATGTTTTTGTGTGAATTTCCCTCCACTACTATTCAATATTAAAGACCATCAACGTTTATATTACAATTTAATTATATTCTCAATAAAAATGAGTAAAGCGAGTTTTTGTTCTAATGTTGATACTTGCTAGCATGGCTTTGTATATATATGGTCATTGTAATGACACTTTGCAGTTCCAATATTGCAAGACTTGATGATTATCAACACGTTTATCATGAAATGTCACAATAGTCATTTTTCAAAACTTCAATGGGATTGGAGGGGAGGGAGGGGGGTGGCAATCATTGTTTGTTTCCGTCCTCACTAACAATTTATTTTTGTTTGTTTTTCTCATGCTTAGACGGAACGACCCACCCCTGGCTGTGCTTACTCAAGACTCAATGACTGTAGAGGAGACAGGTAAGTCGTGTCTCAGTGAAGCATTTTAGTGTGGAGACAGGTAAGTCAAGGTGAAATGTGTCTCAGTGAAGCATTTTAGTGTGGAGACAGGTAAGTCGT
>BMAT01000241.1:42981-58984 GCA_019649035.1 Elysia marginata
TGATGATGATGATGATGATGAGGATGGATGCGTTTCCGTAAATTGTACGGACAATGGTTGATCTTGATTTTAGAGCGATAATAAAGTTGAAAACTTCAATAAACTTTTTTTTGGCTTACTTATTACTTACACGGCACTTCTATTTACCTTTTCTTTGACCAGCTTGCATGTATCTGCTGGGGACGGAAGTCTCACGGAACTGGAATCACGCTATCACAGTAGGATAGAACAAGCAGCTTTAGACAGAAACTTCAATAAGAGCCCTAGTGAAATGTCTCTAGAAGTTGGGAAACATAGCCAAAAGCCGAATAGAGTTGTATTTTCTGAAAAACCAGCTAATCATATTGCTAAAACGAAAGTAAACCAGGTCAACAGTTTAAAGACCGGATCTGGTCGTTTCCGTGGTAAGATAAGCCGTGATCAAGACTCGCTCATGAATGGTTCAAATTATAAAGGTTCCCCTACATATACCGCGAAAAATGTGTTATTACCGCCAAACCCAGTCAGAAACGAAGCTGAGAAATCAATAGCAGTTGAACAATGCAACGTTGCCAATGCTTCCAAGAAAAGTTATAGTCACCGTTACCCGAAGGAAACTAACAATCTTTCAACTCACAGGACTGTGCTTAACCTGCCCACATCAAACTCGGATGGTAATCATACCAACAATATGTCAAAAACAAAAGCGTTTGGGCAAGGCCTGAACGAGAAACGAAAGAAAGACAATGACAACACAGTACGTACAAAAAATATAAAAAATTGTACACATAGTCAACCGGATACTCTCTGCCAACATAGTCAAAATCACAAGTCAAGCGTAAATCTGGACAGCTCGTCGGGAAATGTGATAACTACTGAAGTAAACTGTGTCGGCGTAGGCTCAATAGATGCAAAGTGTACTACAGAGGAGTATGACAGAGCCACTGAGGACAAGAACACCAGCAGCTTGTGCGGGCCGGCGTTGTCCTCAGAAAAAATGCCGAAGGATCAGGTGACCGCCAAAGACACCAGCACCAATAAGAACATAAGTACAAGCACAGGTAAGCTACAGTTTTAGGCTGTCGGTGTTTAAGTACTGACATAGGTAGGCTCAAGTTTTAGACTGGCGGTGTTTAAGTACTGACACAGGTAGGCTCAAGTTTTAGACTGGCGGTGTTTAAGAACTGACACTGGGAGGTTCAAGTTTTAGGCTGGCGGTGTTTAAGAACTGACATAGGTAGGCTCAAATCTTAGGATGTCCGTGTCTAAGTACTGACACAGTTAGGCTCAAATCTTAGGATGTCCGTGTTTAAATTAAAGTGCTTCCTTCAACAGCTTTTGCATTAAAAAAATCTTATTCTGCATTATCACATGCTTAACTAAAGTTATACAAGCAGGCTGAATTGTTCTGCTTATTGCAATACAACTCCAAACTCGATTTGTAATTTCTTTAACTGAGATCATGTTGTAACAGCTTTAAAGAAGCCATTTGCACTGAATGCAACAGATTAGCTGTAGAAAAAAGAATTTTTTTTTAACCCATACATGTTGTTAAAGGTCAATTTTCTTCTCCTCTTTTATAACGCATATGTTAGTAACATATTTTTTTTAAAAATCAGCATTACATATAGGTTAAAGGAAACAACCTGTGAAAAGAATCTCTTAAGTCAGGCTCATAGAAAAACTATAATCGGCACCGATGGGGCAGTAAAAAATTTTTTTGGTTGTTGTTGATAACGCTAATTGAAATATCGTTTTTAAATTCTACGATATTGTTCTTTCTAACACTTTGACTCCGTCCGCCACAAAAAGGCAGCGAAGTGTTCACGGATCACAAGCACCGCAACTTTCGAAAAAGTGTGGGCTCACTGGACTCATCCTTCAACGATACTGGCAGCCAGCCAGACAAAGTGCACCTCTCTCTCACAGCAGACGTCACGCCAATCTTTCACACGAAGCGACGAAGGAGGCCCAAATCTGCCGGAGTAAGAGAGTTCAACGCTCTCCGTCAGGTGAGCGAAATAGGATTAGTAGAACAATGCAAAAAAAATTCACATCTATATTCTAGGCCATTTTTATTTAAACAGAATTTGTCTGTCAGACAATTACAGTTCTGTCTTTTTCCTCGGAAAAAAGGCAATAAAGACCAGATAAATAGGTCAAGGCTGGGAGGGCTGTTTCATTTCTGCTCATATCATACGCTGTCATATTTGTTGTGGTACGAATACAGTTGTTTCCAAGGACAGCCATATTGGCAATATGTTCCAGCTCTGATCTTCACAACAATGAGTATAGTAGCTTCTGATACAAAATTATACTTTTATTTAGTTTTAAAATAATTTAAGCGTAGACCTGCGAATGTTTAATTTAGTACTATCTCCATATTAAAAAACATTTAGCCTATCATTATCACTTGTGTGTTAAATGCCCCTCCCCCACTCCTTTCCCCCGAGTTTGAACGGGTCATAGCATTAATTTAATACGGTTTTGTGTGTTGAAAACCTTGTTTTAGATCGTCCGAAACTCTTTAGTCCAGACTTATGACGTCACGCTTCCGGTGAGCATGAGTCAAAGAATCATATCCTGGAAATGAGCCAGCTGCGAACTTTGACTTCATTACTTTTTGAAACATTCATGATACCAGCGGAGGGAAACAGCAAGTTATACACAAATAAACAAAAGAGCGCAAGCACCTCTTGATCATTTTCTTTTGAGTTATCGGTGGCTCATTCGGGAAGGCGATCAATCAATACTCTAGAGGTGCCGGTTTTTAGCCCTCACCGGGACAAAATTTTGTTCTTTTATTAAGACAGTGTTTTACTCTATCTATAATGAACATCTGGGAACGGAGAGTAAGGTTTCATTATTCTTAGCACACAATATTTAGACGGGTTGCCATTGCGTTATCTCATTTTGAGTAGGCCAGTCCAAATCTAATGTAGAATATGGAGATTTGTAAGATAATGATGGAGCGCCAAGCTTGCATAAGCCGGCCTTGATTAGTTGCAATTCCGCCTACGGCTGTAGAGGTGGCTCTTTGTGTTTTAATTTATACCAGTATTCTTTCCTAAAGCTTACGGCGTATAAAGACCATGAGACTAAAATCGTTTGTCATTCTGTTTTAGCAATTCATGCAGACGACGCCAGACAAAAATGTCTACAATAAATCGAATCTTTCTTTAACATTTCCATGTATTCAATCTATCCTTCATTTGCAATTTATTATAGCACCTGTATTGAGATTATTGGTGTTTGTTATTGCTTCTGTTATTGATGTTGCTGCTGTTGTAATAGCAGTAATGACAGAGATCCATTCGCGATCAGTATAATTTGGCAATATCGCCGAATATATTTTTGTTGTAATTTTGACTCTGCCTGCAACGTTTTGGTTCTATTCTCTCCTACAGTTTTGTTTTTGCTTTATGGAGAACATGTTTAAACTTAATCATCAGGCAAATTTGAAGCACTCACGAGCAGTTTTGAAGAAATCAAAACAAACGGCGTCTGCAAATGCTCTTCCACTGGAAAAGTCGGAGCCGAAACAACATTCGAGGTCTCCCAGAAGGAGAACCAAACGACATTCTGGCGCTTCCAGCCAATTGCCTGATCGTATACGGAAGAGTTACGTACAGCATTCAGATCCAAGCAGTAAGCTACTAGTTTCTTCTGGAACGCTCTACCCAAAGATATCAGCAAGCCAACATTTCTCCGGGTCGTGTGTTACCGAGTACCTGTCCCAACCGGAAGTGTTCCTCTCGTCACAGCCTGCACCTGAGCGAGCAAGCCGCTACAAGCCATATCCGCATCGCTCCTACGTCACGGTAAAGCAGTTTACGGACCGGCACCAACGACTCATGCCACAGCCGACCCCTGCTGTGCGTCGCGGCACTTCCACGATGTTCTCGTTCTCTCGAGAAAAATCTCCATCCATGGCGCGAGTCCTGGATGACGATTTTCAGGTAGGGAGCTTTTGTTAGAGTTTTGGCGGGGAGGAGGGGTTCCTGTAGGGGGGTTGTTGACTCTTTCGATTCAATATTTAATAGAAAAGACATAATCAAGACGACCATCAAAATACTTATTGACGTCTAGAGCTTGGCGAGAAAATGACATTAATTATTTTTGGTCGGAATTTTTCAGGCACTATGTCAAAGTTATTTTTTCATGATTGTGTTTCAGGAAAGTTACAGTCTACTCTCAATTTTTTTGCCATAATATTGCTCTTAGCATTGCCTATCTCTCTGTCAACGCTGTGAGGAAACTTACAGCATTTGTCAAAGTTTGTGCACAAAAAATGTCTCAACATTTGCCAAACGCTGTGAAAGTCTTTACAGTATAAACAGAGAGAGTTAGCAACGCTGGGAGCATTCTTACGGTCAAGAAGAGTTAATTTTCTACGATGTCATCTTTTCAATATATCGTACAAAGACCTCAGCTTTCTCTAAATCTAATTTCTTTTTATTTTTCTATAAACAGCGCTGGATGGAAGAGCGAGTTCGTGCGTCCAGCTCTAACTTTGGACACCTGGATTTGATTCCAGGCGCCACCACAGACCAGCACAACCAACGGCATAAAGCCCAGCTTAAGCACGTGTACAAGCGAAACTTGGAACGCTGGCCGTGTGTCAGACCTCCCAAGCATAGTATCTTTGAAGTTGTGGACAAACATCAGCCCTCAGTCTCTGAACTTAAAGGTAAAAGAGTTTTTAAATAAAAAAAGAAACCTGGCAACTTTGCAGTCTAAACGGCATAGTCTACCTGTTAACCGGAAGCTAAATTTTCAGAATTAAAACATAGCACGGTTGAATCTATTTTTAAATTAGTTTTTGTACACCTTTAAAAGACTTCCATTGTAACAATTTGAACAAACATGACAGGAAATCTGACTTAACCAATCGGACACTCTGTTTACTGAAAACATAACTAAACTCTGTTTTTTAACTGACTCGATTGGGTATTTTTAAATGATAGCCATTAGTAGACTTGTAAAGCTGAAAGGTTTCCTGTTTTTAGAATGTAGATGGTTTCTTTTTTTTACTTGAGGTAAAAAGAAAATTATGAAGTGTTTTTATAAATATAGCGCTTAATCCAGAAAGTGCTAGTCTAAGCGCTTCACATGGGTTTCCCAACCGGCCATAATTACTAACCAAATTACCTTCTGAACTCATAGAGCGGCAGCATTAAATGCACATCACTCTGGCGTTCTGACAAGATCTTTCGCTGCCTATAGTGGATACGTGTACTTATTTTAACACTTAATAATAATAATAATAAAGAGCATTTTTATATAGCGCTTATCCACTAATGTGCTCTAACTAAGCGCTTTACATGGGTTCCCGACAGGCCATTCCCAACCAAAGTACCTTCTGAAGCCACAGAGGAGCAGCAAGTTAAGCGAATCACTCTAGCATTCTGACAAGATCTTCCACTGCCAATAGTCGGGTACTCGTTACTTTAACGCATGAGTGAGGCGAAGAAATGTGTGTAAATAGCCTTTCTCAAGGACTAAACGTCGACCTGCTGAAAGCAGGACTCGAACCCCGGACCTCTCGATCCGAAAGCCGAGCGTCTACCACTACACCACGACGCCACACTTGCTGAGGTGGCAAGATAATGTGGGTAAACTAAGCCTTTCCTTGCGGCTAAACGCTGACCTGCCAACTCAGGACTCGAATACCGTGTCTCTCGGTCCTACAGCTGATACAAAACACTTTAAAATTGGTACTATTAGCAGCTGATCCGCCTAGTTTCTGTCATTATGGATTTAGTGCCAAGTCTGGTCGGCCCAGTGTCAGGATAATGTGACTGGATGTGGTGTATGCAAGCGCTCCTTACATCACAGTATGGCAGCACGCTTTCAATTGTCCCAAGCGCCGTCTCTGATATAACCTTGTAGTTGAAAAGAGACGTTAAAATTCAAACAACCTAACCTAACCTTTCTCTTTATCAATCAATCTATCTCCTACCTAGCTAGTTATCTGTGTTTCTATTTAATTTGTAGATATTTCATACACTGTTTAATACCCATTGTGAAACCAAATAATGCCTTCGAAGTTTATCGTGCTTGTCTTTGGTATATGAAAAGAGGTAAAATAACTTGAGTGGCAACAACAAAAACGTTCGTTTCGGTGACAACCTACCACATTGTTTTCTTTCTTTTAAAAATTATTATGGTCTACAATGTATTTCCTTCGGATCATCGTAACATTCATTAGATTGATATGCAGTTGATGTTTGAGGCCCGTGTTATTTTGTTTTAGTTTTGATTCCAACATCTAAGTGAGTGTTCTGAGTTTCATTATTCCGACTGTAGCGCTGTTTATGATTTCTCATTCTGTGTTTCAACAACTGTTCTTGCATCCTAATTATGCAGGGTCACTAAAAGGTTGCGATTCTCGTCCATGCCGCCTCTCAAACGAGGCTGGTCTGGAGATGTTGAGAGAACTCGGTGGGGTGAGGTACAGATGTGCCCTTGCCACGATGATAAAACGCAACATGCAGAGAGAAAAGTGGGTGCCGTGTGGCACATTGGGAAGCGAGAAGGCAAATAAGACCCTTGGACAGAGTGTATTGAGGTAGTCAGGGTCTTGAGACAAGCTCGCCTATGAAGTCATATCTGAAGTAAAAATTTTACAATTTGTTCTGAATCCCTTGCACTATGTTTTTTCTCATAAAATCGCATATGAGGAAAAAAAATTATTGGTAATACACGAATTTTACTTTAGCATTGACCATTTATACATAGGTGTACTTGGTTTTCTTACAGAAACCAAAAGAAATATTCTTTATCAGCTGAAATGGATTTTCATGATATAAATTTGTTCTTTAGTAAATTTTATTTCCAAAATGTAGTTGGAACAAAAAAATTTTTCCGAAACATTGGAGGGATCAGCAACTTTGTTCTAAAGTATTATTTATTTTACAGCTAATAACGTTCATGAATAAATTGAATCAAGAAAATGTTCCTTCTGATGGCTGAAGGTTTATATGCATTTTGTCAAAAACAATATGGGAGGAAACTATTATTGATGTTGCCTTCTCTGGAATTATTGCTTTTTAAAATATTGAACAAAACATAACAGTACTTGTCCCAGCAGATATTTTTTTATCTCCATGCCATGCAAACTTTTATTGATCAGGCCAGTTACAAATACAAACCAAGAAAAGAAAACACAAACGCCATTTTTTATTTTAATAATACATGTAATATTGCTTTTAATGAAATACATAATATGGGACTGTGTTTTATTAAAATATGTTATTGCAATACAATCTTTAGCTTTATACATTTTTAACAAGTATGTACTTTTATGTATATGCAAAACCTGGGAAGCAGGAGTTAAAGTTGTTTCTTTTAGTATTTCCTTAAAATGAAGTTTGAGTAGTCAAACTGTATCAAGTATTCTCTTATGTTGGCAGATATAATAATAACTTTCTATCTTAATGATTTAGGAACTAAACCTGGCAAAAAGGGAAGGAAAATTGAAAAAAATAAACAATTTTCCTTTTACCCTCAAATGTTAGTACCTAGAGCCTTTGTATAAGAGCTTACTGTTAGATGAAAATTAATAAAAAAACAGTTTGGCATTTTTAGAATTAATCTGACACTGGTGTAGAAATTTTCCCCTTTTTACTTTACCAAAACAGATGTCAAATTAAGCAATGAAAAGATGAGTAGAGTTGAAACTGTGCAAAACAAAGACGCAGTACCCAGCAAATTTGGGACCGAAAGAAATATAACTAGCATAAAAAACAGTATACAATTAAGCTACCCAAATTTATTTCTATCCATTTTTCTGTTAATCACATTTATAGTATGGCCTGGTAAAAGAACAAGCTATAGAAACAAAGCAACTTACATTTTGAAACTATTGTAAATGTATTACTTGACACCCAGAGAAAGGCTGCTGCAATAAAGCTAAGACAATTGCAATACATGGATCACTTGTTTGGTCATTTTGGTTTTCAAATAATCTACATTTTTGTTATGTTTCTTTCCAGTGTTTATAATAAAACAAAAAGTTTTATTTGTTTAGACATTTCATTTCATAGGTATGTTTGAGCTTTTATAATTGAAACTATAATGTAAAATAAAGCTCGCATATCCAAAAAATCATAATACAAATTTATAACATAGAGACTTCATCAACTTAGAATTGCTTTTCATATCTCTAGTTTTCACACTGTTAGGAGAAGATGAAAGGAGATTTGGATTGAAATATGCGTAGTTAGAGCTCTGCCATAAAACTATGTGTTTACATTGCATAAAGATTCTTCAATTCTTACTGATATTGTAACACAATAGTTGGCTGCATGCAATATATCTTAAACTATTGGCTAAAATTTAGGACTTGCACTATGAAGTAAGTGAGCATAAGATTATTTAACTTTTGTATTTTAGGAATAACACATTTGTTCATACAGATGTGGAGAACAGTAGGATAAAAAAAACATCTTTATCTCAGGAACATCACATCAAATGGGATAATCTTTGACTGGGGTTTGGCACCACAAGTGTTTCTGCTTTGATACTCCTGAACAGAAAAAACATTTAGTTAAAAAACATTATTAAAAAGTTGTTTCCACCTAGAAAATAAAAAAAGGAAATAAGCTACTGCTTACCAAGACTGAAAGAAACTAACGAGGCTTAGCATAAGAGAGAACCAGATCTAGCCTAAATAATACCAGGGTGCAAAACAAATTATATATAAATCACATAAAATTTGTTATCTCTCAAAGACTGGATATGTTGCACACACACACAAAAAATTGTTAAGGTAAAGCAATACTTGCAAATTCGAAAACAAAAATAAAGAGTTTAGAACAAGCAGTACCCAAGTGCCATTTTGGCAAAAACAAGAATAAATACCTATTTTAAAAATGAGATACACTTTAAGAGAATATTTATTCATTGCATTCTTATATGACAGAAATAATGTCTAAACATCAATTGCCTGTTTGAAACAGAAATTTTGAAAATTTGGTGTAGTTTCTTTCAGATCTGATGAACAGCACTTGAGCACTCTATGTAATAAGTTCTCTGAATGAATTGTTTAAACTTTTGTAGAGCAGTTACTTACATACACTATTTATGGTGGGTGATTATAAATCTATCACAGATTAGCGGGTGCACTCATGTTGCTCAAGTGTAAATTGGTTAAGTACAAAAAGCATGCTATTGTTGGTATAAACTGTAGTTTTTCTTTGTCTGGGTAAATACAATAACAATCAGATTATTATTTTTGCCTCTGACCATATCTTTATGTGCTTTATGTTGGGTTTGCAAGTTAAACGTAAATGCCATCTATTAAAGCTATTGATTGCATAAATGAATGTCTTGAGAATTCTTCTCTTTTCATATGAAACATGAAACTCAATAAAGAGTTCTCCCATCAATTACAGCAGGTATCAAAAGGAGTACGAAATCCTATAACAGCAGCACAGCAACATACGCTAAGCATAAAAATGAAAAATTCCACCCCAACAAGTGTCGATTCAAATGAAGGCAAAATCCAGCTAAGAACATTTTAAAAACTATCTGTGCGGTAAATGTCTTTTACTAAGGAGACACACATTAAATACCTACAGCTCTTGGTTTTGTTGTTTACCCTCAAAGATGTAAAAATTACCCATTTCAAAATTGTAACGGAAATACTAGACTCAAAACTGTACATCTTCCTCTTCTACCATTAATCAGCTAATGTTAGATAAGTCGAACATGAACGCACATTACTTTTAAATCTTGTGTGAAAAGACACTTCCAGTGTAAATGCAACACCTTTAAGAATTACAATAAAAGTGCTTGAAACTTGGGGGTATGGAATGAATGACTTAAACACCATTACATACAATAAAGAAAAGAACCAAAATCAATTTACCATTGTTGGTATTGCTTACAGTCTAATCTAGTTCAGCATTTGATGTAGAATAGTTTGGTGGCATGTTTACTTCCTTGAGCTGAGATTGGAATGCATGGCAGGTATAAAGTTTAGCATTTTTATTATTCCCTATTCTGATCTTTGACTTTACAACCAATTTCTATAAATATATCTTTCTCAATGCCTTAAAGTTTACAGAAACATTTTCAAACAGGTCAGCTTTTGCCCCAGGCTGCTCTCTCTGTCTGTTTAACAGACACAAGTTTCTCCCCCTGTAGGTTGATCAGGTGTGCCATTTCTGTGTGAAGAGGAACGGAAAATACTATGAGATTAAATTTGGTAAGAGCGGACAGTAATGACATTCATTATTGATTTTCTACCAATTGGAGTAAGCAGATGTCAATATTATTGTGTAGCTGTATAGATCTATAGCATTAGACAGATCAGTA
Source organism: Elysia marginata (assembly GCA_019649035.1). Lineage (NCBI taxonomy): Eukaryota > Metazoa > Mollusca > Gastropoda > Plakobranchidae > Elysia > Elysia marginata. The sequence goes on from BMAT01000241.1 coordinate 53,284, forward strand.
AGTGAACTATTACATCTTTCTCTCCCTGGCTAAAATATGCCATTTGCTAAATTTGAAAAAAAATTCAAAATAGCATGAAATTTATATGTGAAATGAATTCCTTGTTCACAAACTGTAGGCTAGTTTGAAGATTTTACCATCAAATTTATGTCTACATTAGGCAGACTATACACCCTTAGATTGTGTGTTTCTTTTTAAGAAATTAAAAAAATGTATTGGCAAGCCAGTGGTACCAGCTTAGGAGCATAATTCAAAATGCCTGCAAACCTGTAGTCCTGGATTATTGAAGTGAAACGGTTTAACAGGTCATTTTAGTAATATTCCCCTTTGAGGTAACTAGGCTTCACCCAAGGGCTTGATAAAATAAGCAAAAGCTATGAATCTGTAAATATTATTACTATCACTTATTGAAAGAACAAAAGAGTTAGCATACCTTTGTTCTCTTTCACCAAGTTTCCTCCCATGCGTGTTAGACTGTTAATCTTTTCCTCCAAGCGTCTACAAAGCTCCTGTGTGTCTGGGACTGGTGTTACCGTGCCTGGACAGGTGATGGTAAAGTTAAGGATATCAGTGGCTGTGCCAGTGAAGGGAAAAGCTTATCAGCAATGTCTTATCTTGATAAGGAAGATGAAGATGGTGATGTTAATGACAATGATGGTTGCAAGCGAAAAGCTGTAAGCTTTTTAGAAAATGGTTCGTTGACTTTTTGTTTGCTGTGTTTCAAGTTGACCAGCAAAATTTCATTAAAATAAGTGTATAATCTTTGCCCATACATGGTCATAAATGCTATTCCTAATGTTTTTGATATGATAAAAAATTATTTGGGTTTTCTTTTAGCACTCAGGGTTTTTTTGACTTAACCTTTCTTTGAAAATGCATGATCTAAAACATTACATGATTAGTCTTCAACCAGCTCTCTTGAGTATTTTAACTGACCCACTATATTTTAAAAATCTTTCATATAGGTATGAATGCTGTTAAAAAGGGCATTCTAAATAGGGAAAAAAGTTTACGAGATCAACAAAAAAGAACAAATATGAACTGAAATCAATTACACCGAATACTCTATTGTGAGGCATTATCAGCTGAATCAGTGGAGTGACCAGCTACTTTTGAGGATAGCATTATTTATTGTTCTCAAGTTCATCCATTCATTAACATGGAGTGAATAAATAAGATAAAATTGGGGAAAACGTTTCAGTTTCAATTTTTTTCATGCATAAATATGCCCAGGCAGAAATAATTGTTAATCTACAAGCAGCCCACGTGCAAGTGAGCAATATCCTCGAAATTACACTGATTTCCAATTTACATTAAAATTATAAAAAAATGAATAGAGTTTTTTCTCTGCTAATGAAAGCTAGTAACTTACGTATAGGTTTCGATCCGGACGGGCTGCCCAATGATTTGCTCAGCCTAGAAATGTCCGACACACCTCCTCCTCCTTTGGACGCAAAGCTTGTACTGTGGTTCAGGTCTGGGTCACCCGTCGGTGAACCTTGCTGGCCACGAGTCAGAGAGCAAGATCTCCGCTTCCACTCTGATTACAGCCAATGCAGAAATCAAAGTTATCATGAATCAAATAGTAATTTCTTGTAGTAGCAGTCGTGTCATGAAGCTTGGTAAAAAAAACAACAACATAGTAAAGGGCTGACCTGGAGCTCTGAGGAAAAAGTTAATAGTCTCACACAGTAGAAGGTTAAGCAACACCAGTACAATTTGCAAAAATTTCTGCTTTGTAAGGGCAACACATCACACGCTGAAAAAGACAAAATTCTATCTCTACTGGGCATAGTTTTGAGACAATAGGTTTCAAAGTGTTAGTATCCCACAGTTTTGCTGCTTATTTAAGTTTTTTAATCTTATATAAAAATAAAAAAAAAGCTCACCCCAGAATCGCCCCCAGACCTTACTGCTAAACTGATTTGCCTCAAATTTTCACTGAATACAGTTTGAATTTTTTTACATTTGAGAAAAAAAATGACCAGATGAGCACATGAAATAAACGGCAGGTGTCAGAGCATAATTATATTACATATATTAACCTGGATAAAATTAGGCCTGCCAGCTAAAATACTCCATGTTTTAACAACAGCCATTTCATGCCACATGATTACATTTTTGCTTACATAAGTCGATGCAGATGTGTAAACTTCCTTTCTCCTTCTATGGCTGGCAACTAGATTCTAGATCTGGATTCTGCTTTTTTCTTCTTCTTAATAATATTTTGGTTCACTCAGACTTGAGTATAACCACTGAAGTGCATGCCAAATCACCCCAATCTTCAATGAGAAAGTATCAGAAAAGTAATTATAATGTTGTTTGTAACTGCCCCATTGACACCAGAAGCTTAGTACCGGGTTCGAATCCTGTGAACGTGATTTTTTTTTGTTGCAGAGACTAATTTTCTTTACATGTAAGTTGAAGACCCAGATTCATATTAGGTTTTTTTTATATATCACAATATCCTTTCATCACAATAGCCCTTTTATTATTGAAGATGAAAATAATAAATATTGTGGTCTAAAGTCTTATTTTTAGATCTAGCTCACAATCTTACATGATGCGACATGAGGAATCTCAAGGAGGCAAAGCCTTTCTGCCAAAATCTAGACCTATACATTATCACAATAATACCTACATGTTGAAATTACAACATGCTCAACCCCTATCAAAATTCAGACCTATAATACATCAATAAAGCGCAAGGCCAGTCCTTGAAAATTGTCGGCATCCATCTACTTTAATCAATTTCCAGCCATAGGATGCTTTATGTCACTCTATCAAGGCCTGGCGACACAACATCGATATACCACCTATCAACAAATGGAAGAACCAGAAATGTGGTATAGAAAGAGGTCCTGTGAGCTATTGTATTGAGGTGACTACTTCATTCCGAGCATGATCGGGCATTCAGTTTGTGTGTCAAAAAACCTCAATTCAAATCGCCTCAATTCTTTAACACAACATAGAACACTGTTGTAGAAGTAGCATGATGTATGACTCAATTTTGCAAAAAGTGGAGATAGGACCTTGACATTCTCTGGGCGCAATATCTAACATTAATGCTGATGGCAAGATAAGATATTATTTAGAAAGTATATAATTGCAATACTCTAAATTACCTTTTCAAACTTTTAAAAGTATATTATATCATATCTGTAAGCAAAAAAATAAACGTTGGGGCAAGTGTTCAAGATGATTTGTTAACCTTTGGGTAAAGTCCTCTGCGGACAGCCTCAAAACACTTTTGAATGAATAAGGAACGAATAACTTATCATCCGCAATGTAGGCCTAGTCAAGACAAACAACTTTGCAGCTGCCAGCGTGAAATGCACCCTTTAGGGTCCGATGCAGGGCCGGGTGGTGAAGCGACAAACAAATTTGGTGTATGCCTATGAGAAAAGGGCAGGAATTTGGGGGAGAGATTCCTATGAGAAAAGGGCAAGAATTTGGGGGAGAGAGGAGGGGGTGGGAGAGGGCAGGGAGGCTGGTAATACAGCACACGACATGCAGTGGGATTGTGTGAAGTTAAGAATGGTCTGGTTTCCCATATACCAGTAACTTTTTTTTTCAAACCAGGTTATCTTACTGGCACTGGCAGTAGTTCATAATTATATTGCAATCAAGGCCATAAAATCTCAATGTTAGGCTTTAAATCTATGCATAAGCAGTACAACTATAATCTAGACCCTAGCCTTTCTATTTGCCTCGCTCTCTCTTATACTCCGCACATGTTTTGTTTTGCTCCGCTGTTTCCTTTTTCTCTCTCTTTATTAAATACAAAGCACATATTTAGTTTTGCTCTGCTGTTAATTGTTCCTGTCGAAAAAAAAAAAGAAAGGAAAAAAAGACCCGCCAAAGCAAAAGGAAAAAGAAACCCTGCAATTCCTTTTTTAATTTTTTTTTAAAATTTGGTACCAATTACTTCCCCCGCCCCAGCCCTCTCTCTTTCGCTTGCTTGGCTGTGTGAGGGTGGTGTTGTCTTATTCAGCGGACTGCAAGCGGTGTTACTCCCGCCGGCCATCAGCTAACCCTACCCACTGTCTTGGTAGGGCTACATAAGAACGTAATACCATCAACCCATTAACACGTTCGTTAACCTGCAGGTACCAAATCTGAATGATTCATAACTCACAGGTTAGAGAAACATGCGGACTGACTTGACCTTACAAAAAAGATTGTCTCTTACGATGATTAATAAACGTTAGGCTATGCCATGAACACTTTAATAGTTATCAGCTTTTAAAATGATTAACACAAAAGATGTTTAATCCCTGAAAATACTCTAGATTTATTGATGTGGCAAATAAAGCGTGAAGAGAATTCATTTGCTGATCATTACGTCATGCTACATTTAAATTTGTTTTTACAGGAAAATGTGTAATAATTATATAAATGTATCTCGCCACCTGCTTACATGTTGAGCTTACTCTTGCAGACAAAAGTGCTCCTACCTTTGTAAGGAGAAAAGTCTGACAATTCGTCTAAGCCTGAGAAAGACTTGCTGGCCCATGACTTATCTCTATCTGTCTCTGCAAGCATTTCGGAATCTGAGGCTGCTCCGTCCAGTCTAGCAGAGCATAAAAATAAAATATAAGCTTTAAAAAAACTCTTAGAAACTATCCTACACTTATTGAGTATCTAATAGTTTTTTAAGCTATGTTGACAGAATATGTTGAATTACAAAGAGTTTGACCGCCTCATCTCCCCCCTCCCCCTTCCCCCGAGGAAAAAAAAAAAAAATAAATAAATTAGTTCACACTTGTGTCTGTCTAACTTTTTTGCAGAGCTGTTAAAGTGGTATCTCATCAAACAACTTTTTTGACAAAATGTGATTTGCCTGGTACATAACTTTAGTACGTCATATATCACTGTAGACTTACTAGCCATTTGAAATTTTTAATTCCCAATATCAGAAAAAAAAAATTCATCCCATACAGGTTTCAAACCTCTAAAAAGTGTCCTTTGAATGTTTAAACTATTTAAAAATGTGTTTTTAATTATTTTCCGTAAGCTAAAAAAAGTTGTTTGATAGATCAACAGCTGTGATATAGTTTTGACTAAACAATCTCATTATCCTTAGATAAGGCTTTTATTTGAAGCAGTTTCATAGTACTTTTCCGTACATAATCGGTTACCGGTATGTAATGTATGAGGGCTGTCTACAAAATAACGGCAAAGTTTCCTGAAATTTCTTTCATTGCGCAAATGGTAAAAGTAAGTTAATTCAACTTCCTTTCTTTGAGCCAAGTTTTAGCAGCATAGAGAAACACACTGATACCACCATGGACTCGAGATGGCGACTCTAGTCAAAAACTGATCAAAGCTGGAGATCATACCTGTCATGCTGTTTTGTGGATAAAGGAAGAAATCTATCTAAAATCTATTCTGTAATTGTTGATACCTATGGTCTAGAGTCTACAACTGTGATCTTGATTCATGGACAGCCGTTTAAGTCTGGAGGATAAACGTAGATCTTGTCGCCTGTCAAAAATGAGGATAATGTTCTTTGGGGGGGGATTAGCTCTTTAAATCTGACAAGAATGTAAACTGAGAAGTGGCCTTGAAACTTGAGATTCTAAATATCACTGCCAATGAAATTGGTCATGACATATCGAGGCCGTTCACATATGACTTGGCATGGTATTGTGAACCTATCCATCATGGGTTAGACACTTCTTCCAATGTGCTTCCTCCT
>BMAT01000241.1:70413-86292 GCA_019649035.1 Elysia marginata
AAATAAACTTGAATTGAATTGAATTGAAAGATAGCTATATGCCAAGGTAAGCACAAAGCCTACCAATTGCCAAGTTTGACAGATAAACTGTGGAAATAGATATAAAGAGCATTTTTGTATAGCGTTTATCCACTAATGTGCTCTAAGCGCTTTACATGGGTTCCTAATAAAAAGGAAAAAGTTGTGTTTATTTCTGCCTTCACTTCTAGCTCACCTAGCCTTTTCCAGCTTCTCAGTGAGATCATGGACCTGCGTCCGCAAACTCTCCATCTCACCCTTGGCATTCTGTGCCTCCAAGGAAGCTCTGTTGTATTTCTCCATGGCCGAGCCCAGCTGGCTTGACAAGCTGTGGATCTGGTCGAGATAACGCTCTCTTTCCAGCTTCTCAGCACTTGCCACCTGAGAGGGAAAAGGAGATTCTTATTCAATAGTTCTCACTGTCGCAGCGTTTGCATTCGGTAATTAAAGTGGTATTGTAGGAATAAAACACACAAATAGTTTTGTAAAACTCCCATTTTTAATTAACACAGACATGCTCATTTAAAGTTCAAAACCATAGACAAAAGAAATATACCCTTTTCTGTACAGTACATCTATTTGTTTTTTTTATTCTTCCTGCATGTTAGGCGCTTTGTGTTGGCAGATGCATAGATTGATGATTAATTATACTACATTTTAACAAAACAGCATGAAAAACAAAATAAAAGTTACATTAATTATTTGCTTTTTGTTTAGTTTAACGTCCCTTGAGCTCCCTTGAGATAAATGCGAAAGTTTTTTCTCCTAAAAAGTTCTTTGTATGTCAAAAAGCCTTCTTTGAAGTAATTGGTCTATGCCCTCTATTCAAGGTGCAAAACAATTAGCCTGCTCAATGTCAAAACTCATCGCTAGGCTCCTTCCTTATATTTATTTTTTTAAGAACCTAAATGTTAGAGAGAAAACATTCAAGTGGGCCATAAAAGTTAATGTGAGAGATTTTTAGTTTATTTTACAAGTCCATTGAGTGCTTACATCCCTGACCTTATAAAAAAGCACCTGACAGCCACTTAAATTGTCAACTCAAAAAGAAAAGAAAAATATATATTTTTTTAATCAACTTTTAGAACGAAATAGATAAATAGGAACATCTGAGAGACCTCTGGTCAGCGTTGTAAGGCTTGAGCTACCACTGACCTTGTCAAGCACCTGGGAGCTACACTCCTGCTTGACCACCTCCAGCATGCGCTCGAGCCTCTCAACTTCACCCTGCTTGTTGGCCGCCTGCAGTTCAAGGGTCATGACCTGTGACCTGAGCTCTTCCTCGCGTTGACGCTGCTGCTGTACTCGCTCCCTCTCTGTCTCCAAATCAGCCTCATGACGGGTCGTTAAACCCTGGAGGTGGTATCAAAATTTACATCACTCTCTTTGAGTAAAACATTGAATGCTTGATGCAAAAACTCTCTAAAGTTTAAGTTTTTTCTTTAATGAATATACATTTTATTTTTAATAAAAACGATTTCCAACACCAAAAAGATCTACTTGAAATATCTGGAAAGCAAACTCTTTTTTTTTTGTTGTTTCATTTTTTTTTTCAAATAATCCAGCCATAACAAAATGACGTACTAAACTCAAAACTTGTGTTCTTGAAATAAGTTTTAAAATGCAACCTTATAATCAGAAATCAAGATCCAAAAAAATAAACGATCCAATTTAACAACAGAATTGTTCTGCATTATATTTTTTCCAAAAATAGTTTACAAAATTATCACAGTTTGGGCTAAAAGACGAAACAATGGCTAAGCTAGCTGAGTGCCCACCGGCTCTGTTATTAATGCTAATTCCCTTTAAAAGGCTTTGTGCTCTTTCTGAAAAGGCTTTTATTTATAAAACATCTATGGCGCAGGCAATGAGCACTTGATAAAAATGAAATGAATGATTTATATATTCTCAGTGCAGTGCCTTGCTTAGAGAAAAAGTATTATTGATCAAAGCTTACCTGCAAATCCTCGAGGCGTACCTCCATGGCAGCCTGCGTTCTGATGAGCTCATTCTTCTCCGACCTGACTTCTACCAGCTCCTTCTGGATCTCATCCATAGAAGTCTCCAGTGCCTGGCGCTAGAGCAGAGGATAAAACATGTCAGTCACTCAATGCTGCGGCAACGTTTCAGAGAAAAGACTAATCATGTCATTAAAACTGGGTGTGTATAAGTCAAACAATTTCTTTCAATTTATTAATCTGTTTTGCTTTCATTTTTAGATCTCAAGTATATACAAGACAAAAAAACCAGCACAATTGAACGATGCATAGAAACAATTTCATGCAATTTCCAACACAAACTTATTGAGACAAACAAAGTAAAATTGAAACCACACAGCGGTGTTATTCTAGTTAATCTAAGTATTCTACTCTATTGTTATCACATTTTCTCATAACACTTACACAATCCTATAGCCTTTGGCAATAGTTTCTAAACTGATTCTAAGACATCCAGTACATGCTAAGAAATCTCTTAAATGAAGAATGACAAAAACATTTTTAGAATCTATACCCAAATTTGCAGGCTAAAATTTAGGGAAGAAAATGGTTGAGTTTTTAGTACAGTACAATACTTATTGTTCTGATGGCCTCAATGCCCCGACACATCAGATGAGTTATAAAAATACATTTGAATATGAATTTGATGAGTTCTAATACAATATATTTTTTTGCTTCAAACACACACTGTAGTTTTTTTAATTGAGAAAAAAATATCGGCATGTAAATGTTTGACAATCACAGTTCATCGGATTTCTATATTTTTCCATACAATGCAAGCTTATTATGTTTTTTTTAAATAGGAATCTAAATATTTCATACCCAACAGATTGCTAAGCTGTGACTTTATCTTTACTGCTAATTGTTTTGATATTTACAAAAAATGAAATGATAATAAATTTAAAAATGCTAAGTAATTTATGTGTGCATTAAGTTATCATAGGTGCTTGCATGGAGTCGATAAATACTGACCTGCATATCAAAGCATTCACAAGAAAAAAACCACACAAAAAAAAGAAACGTTTTGAAATAGTTTTAAATTATTGGAACCAGAAAGTGAAAAATACACAGAGATTACATTTTCTTTAGTTCAACTACTGCTACAGAAGTTCACAGACCATGAAAAAGATGAAATGGATAAGCAGAAGAATAGGGGAATAAAGGATTGAAGATGTGAACAAATAGAGACATGCAATTGTGTAATAATGTAGGGGCACAAAGGATTCATTTAAAACATATTAGTATTCTTATATTCATTTCACACGACCAATAAGTTGCATGTGCTGAATGAGTTTGTTTATTTGTTTCAAAGACAATAATAAATACACCACCTTTTGTTTGTCTTTGTATGAAAAGGATCAAAAGTCAAAACGGCTAAAGGGCATGTGAACACTCTATGTATAAGCAGGTAACACAAGTACCTTAGAATAATATCTTTGCCAAAGGAAATTATGGCCATAACTAATATACACAGGAAATACATGTCATTGTGAAATGCTACATCACCGCTAGCCAGCTACAGCCATAATGTTACTAATCAGCCTTGAAGTAAAAGAAATAAGGCAGGCAAATCACAAGGGCTGACAGGGCTAGGGAAGTACAGATTTGGGATATCATTGTAATGGATGATGTTCAATCCTGTTTTGCAAAGTCAGAATCAGATGGATGTATTCTGGCCCTTATTATATAACCACTGGTGAAAATCAGTATACAAAGGGGAGAGAAAAATAGACATTAAAAGCTCAGTGCATTCACCTCTTATTTAAATAGATCTGCCCACAAACAGAAATTTGCAGAAAACAAAGCTTAGGCACTTTTTACTGAGTTGCTGCCAGCGCTGTTTCATTTTTTTTATATGCTTAGAAGTTAGAAAAACCTTGCAATTACCTAACTTATCAAGATGACAAGAAAAATTTTATTTTATTAGTTACTATCTGTTTCCCTTTTAACATGCTACTGACTCTATTACTTAGATTGTCCATAATATGTAAATCCTCTTGACCTATTTTGCAATCTCATTGAAACTCAGTAGAGTTTTCATGTTTTAAATGCAGCAAGTTTTCCAGCACAAATTATGATTGATACAAGCTTTTGACATCATTAAGAAGACACTTGTTTACATTATTATTGCTGACATATGACTTTCAATCCAAGAACAAAATAAACTTACATTAATCCTGTAACATGTTTCTGATTAGAAATTAGGAATGATTTCTGTTTTATTCATGTCAAGAAATTTATGTCAACTAAAGCATTGTTCCTGGTGATGGTGGGGAGAGGGAGAGGTAATAAAGAGACGGGAGGAAAAAATCCACCTGATTCTGTTGCAAAACTTAGCTGCCACCACTATACAGGGTCAAAAGTGAAAGAAGGATTTCTTTTTGTTGTTGTTGTTAATTTTACCGCTCTCTCAGTGGCCACCTGATCGTGCTTTGCTTCAATCAGCTGTAATGTTAAGAAACGTTTGCACACATCACAAAAGTATATCATTCAGCATAACATAACCTAATGAATATTGAAATATATGAAATCTAAAGTTTAAGTAAAGATAAGTGTACCAACAGTTTAGGAGCTAAGAAAGTAAGAGACTAACAGAAAAAAAGGATTTTCATGTAAAAGAATCAACTGCATCAGTGACACATAAAATTCAGCATTTGCTGTACAGTGTTTTTTAGGTGATAAGGTCAACTCAAAGCAATTCATTATTTTCTCTGCCCAAGTTTTTGGAAATCTTGATGATAAAATATGACATGTAAGAAAACTAACTTTATCTGTGAGAGTTCTATGTTAACTTGTAAAAGATATTCTTTACTTATTACGAACAGAAAACAAAACAAAAAAAGGATTCTTATTCTGAACCTTTTTCCATAACTTTATACTGGTCTATAAGTAAAAAACACATTTTGGGTTTTATTTTCAATATTGAAAAACAAAGAGGAAGCATCATTTTTTAGCACAGCCCGCATAAAGTATTTTTCCTAGAATATACTTTGATATGGCTTATAATTAGATTAAAATTTAAATGTGTAGGGAAAAATAATGAGTTATAGAAAAGTGCAAAATCCTATTTGTGAATAGTGACATTGTGTATATTGAGTACATCAAAGATTGGAATAAGCTGGATCTTACTGAAGTAACTGAGCCTTTGTAAAGGCATGAATGAGATTAAAGTAAGATTATTAATTTAGAAGCGCCTGGTATAATAAAATCTGACATAATTAATTTAAGAGCAAGTACTTGCAAATAATTACAGGCCAACCAAACAAAAAAAATCGTAAATTGGTCTTGCTTAAAAAAAAGACAACTTTATTAAGATTAGTGGGGTTTTTTTTTCAAAGTAACAAAGGATATAAAGAGATTCAAATGATCGTTTGAGAAAAAGAGGACATGTTTTGATTACTTTTTTCTTGCAACAAATTTTTCATGTCTTATATCACAGGGAAAACAATGAATAAATAAGAGAAAGAGAAAAAAAAGAAAAAGATCTAATCAATTGCTGCATTTCATGACAGCAAACTTTAAGATCCATGCAACTTTTTTTTTTGTTCAACAACATAAACTACTTCATTCAAAGAACAGCATTTACAAGAACTTCACTTTCAATCCACTACATTACTGTATTACTCCTACTTCACACATTTCACAAGCTCTATTTGCTGAACAGGGTTAGCTTCATTTATAGAAAAAAAAAACTATTGCCAAAGTTACAATTCTTTGACAAGAAGCTCTGATTCTTTTTGGCAAATAATTAGAAATTTTATAAATCTTGAACGAACCTTCTGTTGCCAGGAAGCTTGTGACTTCATACTGTCTGTTTTCAGCTCTGCCAATTTCTCTTCCAAGTCCCGAATCTCTACAGATTTGGACCTCAACTCTTGCTGATAGGACAATCTGAAAATAAGAAGGGGACAATGACATTCTTTAACTTATCTGTAGAATTTACTTATTCATTTTTTTAATACTGTGAGTTTTAATGTAACTTAGAATGGTCTGATTACCTGTAAAATTACTCATTTGTAAATAGTTGTAAACCTGCTCTTATAGTTTGAACCAAAATAATTAAATAAAATTTGAAAAAAAAAAGATAAGGCTCACCTATGGGGCACTTTTCAAGTAGTAATAGTGATGTATAGCTAGTCTACGACGCTAAACTGAAATGGTCGATCCAAGTTGTAAATACATCATATGCTGTCTTTACTTATCATATCCTCCTTTTAGTTTAGTTACTGGGCAGTGCAGGACTATTTGTTATGATTTGTTGTGTGAACTTTGGGATTAGAGTCTTGCTGTTGTTGGGGCATTCATTAAATTTTTCTTGACGGGAACATTAAACATCGAGTCGTACATTTTTTAAAGTGACATGCTTAAGGGCAAGGTGAAAAATAATGAAAATAAGGAAGAGTGAAAAAGAAGATACATGGGATAGAAGAAGAAAATGTGTGTGAGAGAATCAAGAAAAAAATCCAATAAGTTTTAAAAAGCCAGTCTTAGGCAATATCAACTCACTCATTATCTTGGATTTGGGCTTGAAGTGTGACAATTTGCTGCTTAGCTTGAGTCAAGTTTGCGTCAGCAACTGCTGCATTTTTTCCATGCTCTTGATCTAACAGGGAGAATCTGTAACTCGAGGGACATTTTTTAAAGGATGAAGAAATTCAAGTATTGGAAAAATAAAGAGCAATGCAAAATAAAAAAAAATAGCCCTGATACTAATGGAGAAAAATGTGAGAATAATGTTTTATGAGCTTCATTGTTTTTTAAAGGACCACTTTATCAGCCAGAAAATTTCAGTCTGGTTTAAAGGGTTTAAACTTTCAAAGGTTCAAGAATACAAATTCTAATGATTGAAGTCAATTTCAGTTATAAAGTTGTAGTTTTTTTTAGAAACAATTAGGACATGGGCAAAATTTTCCATAGGTACATCAGATAAGTGAATGAAATGGTTGGGGAGAACAACTTAATATCTATGTAAAAAAAAGGATTTCAAAAAATATTCTTACTTCTTTGTCGTTTCTTCTGCTTCTTTTCTGAACCTGTATTAAAAGAAAAAATAAAGGAATTAAACATTTTATCAGACATGTAGATACAATTGTTGTTTTTTTAGGCATAAAAGAGAAATTCTCAGAGTGAACAAAACGAAAGCTTTGCAATAAGACAGAAGATTTCAGGTTTATCAAACACAAGTTACACGTCTCTTGCTGTGCTATAATGATGGATCAATACTTCAGAATCATAGCGAGGGATCAAGTAACTTTCTAAGAGTTTCAGTCAGCTGAGAGACATAAATTTTTCACTTTTATTTCTGTCAAGCCTTTAAATCCACATTCTTTAACCTGGATGTATTCAAATTTAAGGTTAACTTTAACTTGTTTGCTACCAATCATAATTTCTTCTTTTAAAACCGACAATCTCACAACCTGGGGTACGTGATGGCTCAATAATTATTTAATGTAACATTAATATAAACGTACATTTCCTCATACTCAGTAGCCATTGTTTTCTCTTTTTCCGTAGATTTTCGCCTCAGGTCTTCTAAATCTGATTCCAACTGTAATGTAGAAAATAATATTGTAGGACATCAAAGAAACTTTAAATAAATTCAAAGAGCTAAAATTAAAAACAGAAAGTTCTTTAACTTGAAATAAAAAACAATGATTGATTTTGTGTCTGAGTGTTTTGCTTACAAATTTTGGCATGAATTGAAAGTCCATTGTATGGATGAATTATTGTTATGAGACAAGCAGTTCAATACAGAAAATAGTTTGAGGCATGTTAAATGTGAAATCTAATTCAATCAATGCTTAATGAAAATAAAAAGTTTTATAAAAGAAGCCAAAAAAAATTTTTATTAAAAGAGAAATGCACAATGGCTTCATGAAATCAATGTGGCACAAAAGAACTGTTGAATTTTTGACATTACCTCTGTAACCTTGAATGTTTTCATGCTCAGCTCATGGTCAAGTTCTTGTAAGAACCTCTCCAGGGTGTGGCCCAAAAAAGTGGCACTTGCTAAATCCCCAGCGCCACCTAATCCTGTTGCAGGTTCTGTTCCTTCTAAACCTTGACCAAGGGCAGAAAAAGAATCAGCGTCAGCTTTAAAGCCATTATACGGAGCTTCCCCACCAAGCCTTTGCTGTTTCTTTCTAGCATTGGTCTTCTCCCATTGTGTTAGAACTGTTCGCACCTGGAAAAAATACAGACAGTAAGTGAACTTAAATGGCGGAAGGCAGAGGATATCTAATCTAAGTTAAAATTATAAAGGTCAATTCTATCATAACGCTGGTATAGGGTTCTATAGTGCTAGGATGTAATTTGGTATATTTGATACTTACATACGGATGTGAAACCTGGACTCTGTCTATACTAATGGAACGAAAAATTGAAGCTTTTGAAATGTGGACATACCGGAGAATTCTTAGAATTTCATGGAAAGAAAAAACAACCAATAAAGAAGTACTCAAAAACATGAACCTTAACAGTACAGAACTTTTAAGATCTATTAAAAAGAAAAAACCCTCTCATATTTTGGACATACAAAAAAACATGAATCCCTACAAAAATTAATACTAGAAGGAAAAGTGGACGGGTCGAGGGGCAGAGGACGTCGAAGAAAGAGCTGGAAAACTAACATTGCAGAGATGACCAACATGCGAGTGAATGCAGCAGCAAAAGCGGCGATGGAAAGAGAAGGCTGGCGATCCATGGCATCCAACCTCTTCAAAGAGAAGGAACCCTCGTAACGTAACGATAGACAGAAAGTCAAAGAATTATCAATGAAGAATCAACGGAGACAGGTCTTCAGATCACAGCCATTTGAGACTGGTCAATCAGTTTAAACTTGATTGTACAGTGTATCATTGGACAATATTCATTTAAAAATAGTCAAATTGTAAAGTATATTGATAAAAAAACCAACAACCTGGCGGTAAAGAATCCTGAAATGAAGATGCACAAAATTTTAAAACTACTTGATAACAATAGCATTAGTTAGAATAGCTTTAAAAAACAAGAACAAATAATACAGAACCTTCAGTTAAACATTGAGCCCATATTTTTCGTTATCTCAAAAGTATTGATTCAAATAAGCATGCCTGTGATAAATGTATATTTATTTTATACATGTATTGCTGAAAAACTTAGAACTTTTGCAAGAGATAAATGCAGATAATTCAACATGTTATAAATTTAAGCAAATTAAAAAAAAATATTTGACAATGTATTTAACAAACATCTTAAATTTGTTTTGCTTCGCAAGTACTATGACTTTAACATGGATTACATAAATGGCAGAGGGTCCAACCTGAGCAAGGGCTGTCTCAGTGACATGACTTGTCTGGGCTTGTTGCTCAAGTTTCCTGGTTGTTGACACCAGAACCTGGAAAAACACACAATCATCAGAGCTCCGGCAAGGAATCAACTACACACATAAAGGATATTTGCTTTGAAGGAAAAGAAAAACTGCCAAACTACACACATAAAGGATATTTGCTTTGAGGGAAAAGAAAAACTGCCAAACTACACACATAAAGGATATTTGCTTTGAGGGAAAAGAAAAACTGCCTTAACTATGCCTTTTTATGCTTATTCAAAAAGATGGCATACAAAACTGTTATTTCTGTTATGATTGGTGTTCCTTTAATATTTCCAAAATTCAACTTCTAAAGTATGTTTCTAGTCATGAAAGAAGTGTATACATAAACCATTGCACCACGCTACCTCTTCATGGGCTCTATACTGATCTTGCAGCTGAGTAAGGGAAGACTGAAGTTTGTTGATCAACTGCTCCTGGCTGTTGGATTCTTTTTGCCTGAACAAAAAGAAAAAGAAATACATTATAAAAATAATAGATACCTTGAAATGAGTCACCGTTCCACATCTCAAGCCCATGGTATTAATACACTTCAGTCAAAACTGCCTTGCCAACCATCTGTCTAGGGAGACCTACTGTTTTGACGACCACTTTTCTATGACTCGGTTGCATTTTTATCTATATTTTAAACCCTGCATGACGACCATCATACCAACGCGACCGCAGTTAGCGCGTCGGACTCTAGATCTGGAGGTCGCGGGTTTGATTCCCGACCATGCCATATTGCAATTGCCTTGGGAAAGCAATTTACCTTAATAACTTTCGCCAGTCCACCCACGTGTAAAATGGGTACCCAGCTACAGGCTTCAAATGTACTGGTCTGCTGGGGCATTAGTGGCGCTGCTCTGTGGCGACACAGTTACGCTGAGTTACAAAGACAAATTTACCAAAAGGGATTAATATAGTGTCTAAAAATAGAAAAAATATAAAATATAAATTTTGTTATTCAGATCCCTTTGAATCCTCCCTAGTGCTTTGTTGTTTACCTGTCGTCCATCTTTATAAGGGCCTCAGCTGCTTGTTCAGCTGCCTTGCAATATCAGCGCTGCCAACCCCTAACCAACCGGCTCCAGTACTTTAAGACTTCTAATTAAGTATTTTCCAAAGCACTTCAGTACTCACCACAAGAACAACGTCCAACAAAGATAAGACCCATATATGAGGAGGTTCCTTGCGCTTGCAAAAGTTAAGTCCTCAATATTTGAAATTCAACAGTCTCTCCTTTAAGTTGATTAATTTATAAGAAAGTTATGACTTTAGCTCAAAAGGCATTGGCTTGTTGTTTTTAAATGATGCAGCTGTGTTGGAAAGATATGAATTAAACAAATGCCGAAATTCATGCTAAAGCTTCAGTATATATGTTGAAGCTTCAGTATTCATGTTAAAGCTTCAGTATTCATATTGAAGCCTCAGTATTCATGTGAAAGCTTTAGTATTCATGGACCTACAATCCTTTACAACCTGATGTTGGAAGAGCCTATACCTTAAATCTAGCACCATGTCCCTATTCATAATGGTGTCATGGAGTTTGGCCTTCAGCTCTTCCACTACTGCACGGAACTGTTTCTTTTGCTGAGCTGAAGAGTCCTCCATCTGTGTGATAGAGAAAAGTTAAGATGAGTGCATGATGGCCAAGAATTGAAAGAAATTGTTTGGAATATAAATGGTATCAAAAAATGAAGGTTTATGGCCCGTTGGTTTTTTTACAACATAGCCCTTTCCCCGCCCTTTCTTTTCTATTTTTTTTTCATTTTGTTAATTGCAGAAAAGAAGATACCAAGGAATGTTGTATTAATTCTTCCTGTATCTACCTTGCCTCTCCATAAATGTTACTACAACCATGCTGTCAGGTGCTAACAGTAGACCCTAGAAACAGAATCTAAACGACAACTTCATCTATGTAGAGAATAGTTACTTAAGCTGTTGTTGAGACAATGATCTACTCCAAGGTCCAAACATCATGAGCAAACCGGACTCTCTACCTGCCAAACTTCTACTGAGTCTACCAATAGCAATTTATTGTTAACATCAATTGACCTCCAAAAAGCTGGAATAACATCAGCTCCTCAGACTCTATATAAAAAATTCATCTACTTTAATTACTGAGAGTAATACATAAGCACCTGTTAAACATAGGACCTCCAAGGGTCTGAATAATAACTTAAATAAGAGCAAAATAATCACTTTGATACTCTGATGTATTTTTATTTATTTTTTCCCTCTATCATGTACTGCCTATTAAACAATAAGGTCTTCAAATTGAACATTTAACAGATTTTATTGCATTTGATTTGAACATATCTCAAGTTCGAACAAGCATAATGCACATCTGTGAAGTTTTTTATATCACAGGCACCATCAATAGAGAATGTGCACACAGTTTTAGCTTGGTGACATTAGTCGATCGTTTATGAATCAGGAATGAGTGGAGTCCTTCACTCGCGACTCACTTCAGACAGAGGGTTAGAAATATTCAATAACTACTTCACTAACAAAAAAAGTTTTTAAAAATTATCTACTTCTGCCTAAAACTCTTCAAGAAATAAGACAAAACTAAACCTAACATTTAACTTAACACCCATAATTTCATAGGAAAGACAAACAAGACAAAAAATTTAACATCACCTCTTGAAGTTTTTTTCTCAATTCC
This sequence comes from Elysia marginata, assembly GCA_019649035.1. Taxonomy (NCBI): domain Eukaryota; kingdom Metazoa; phylum Mollusca; class Gastropoda; family Plakobranchidae; genus Elysia; species Elysia marginata. The sequence continues at coordinate 82,448 of BMAT01000241.1, forward strand.
ATGACTTGTTCTTGGGATTCTTTCAAAGACCTTTCAAGGTGGGACCTTAATTACACAAAAAATACAGCAAAAAAAGCAATGACTGACAAGCACTCTAACAATGAAAAAATGCTTTAATAACTGAATTTCAATTCATTGTATACCTTTTATCGCCACAATAATATGAAAGATAGTTTTTTTAAGACTCAAGTGTTTAGGGGAAACTCAAAAAATAATGTGAACTAAATAACTGAAGTATTAATTTGTTTGCCTTTTTATTATTATAATTCTTATTAATGTATTTTTGTCAACTTACGGGGGCTGGTATTCGTATGCCATTCTTCTCGGAAAACTCCCACCTGCCTCTCCACTGGGTATTGTCGAGAACGCGGACTTGACTGGGCTGTGATTGTGAGAGCTGTGCTGATGCTGATGTTGTTGTGACAGGATGCTGTTTGTGCTGCTGCTGCTGATGCCACCACCACCAACACCAGTGTCATAGGCAGAGGCACTCGAAGGGATGTTGTTTTGCAGGAGCCCCAGGGCAGACAAAGACGTAGACAACGGTGTTCTGTGGAACTGCTGACTATTACTGCTACTACTTGAGACAACGCCAAACCCGCTGCTGCCTACACCTGCAGTGGAAGTTGTGGTTGTCACAGTGAACGCAGGGGCATAGTTGCTGCTACCACTGGTGCTAGAGGCCACTGAGTCGCCCAAGAGTTGCCTTTGAAGGCGTTCTGTCTCTCGGCGCTGGGTATCCAGCTGGATTCTAAATTATGTCGTAGAGAAGAAATTCACAGTACATGTAAATATTTCACGTTTCATCATTTATTTTTAGATTCACAATGATAAAACCTTTGACTGCCAAAAAAAAATGTGTTTTCCCTAGCCTTTGCGAATCACAAACTGTGAATGTTAATGTTACAGCTTTGTTAGTACGCTCTACTAAATTTTTCAACAGTGTAATAAATTAGATATATAATTATTTTTGTAGCCTGCATCTTCCTCTTGAAATAAATAGAAAGCATTTTTTTCCCCTTTTCATCTAAGAATCAGAGCGTAGCAGCCTACAAGTCAACGGGTATAGATGTTAAATAACTTGTATTAAAAATAACATAACTTGTATTGAAAATATTGTAAAATCTATTAGGTCAAAGAGTACTTTGCCCAAACATGGTATATGAAAATTCGAGTAGCCACTAAAAATGAGTTGAGTGTTGCAATGTTACAATTAATAATTTAAAGGTTTTGAGATTTAAAACGGTGCTTTTTTCCGAGCAAATCGTCTCTGTTGAAAATCTTGAAATTATCAAAACTCCCTGGATAGGTTTTCGGTTTTTAGATTTGTTTCAAGTAGTTGAGAAAGGAGGAAGAACAATTTTATTGTAAATGACATTTTCTCACAGTTAAATTTCTGCTATCGTAATAGGTCAAGAGACATAAAACTTGCTACCACACTTCATTTAAACGATCAGGATCAAACGTTTCTGACGGTTGATCCAGAGCAGATTCTCCACTGAGATTGGTAGGTTTATATTAGAAAAATCAAATGAAACAAACAAACCTAAAACACACTGCTTAATTGTCCACGTTCCCCCTTTTCTCCACATATAGTGTACTTTCAAATCAAGTTTGTTCTTGCGTTCTCAATCATTAACTATCTAACTCTAAGAGTAAGCATTACATCTACTCACCGTAGGTCTGTGATACATTTCTGATCAGCAGATAGGTCTACTAGGTCTGTCAGCCCCCCAAGTCCTGGGGAGGACACCTTCTGGAAGATAAACAATATTTATGTCAGCTTAAGCTTATATTAGACTGCCACTCAATAATACCTGTATAGGTTTACAAGTTTTCCTCTCTAGCTGCGCAGTGTAAGACACTTTAGAGAGCTTACCTAAAGATTTAGCTTGTTCTTATCAGGGACCGAATAGACACCTGAGGCGGGACCTCGGTGGGACCAGAAAAGGGAAGCGGGGGTGGGGGTGAAAATGAGAAAATATAGAAGATACAGAGCAACAGTAGGCAAAAGATGAGTGTAAAAGTGTGTGTAAGAGACAGTTATTTGAAGAGAAAATATGTAAAATTACATAAAATGCGTATATTTTTTTAATGTTGTCATACGGTGTGTCCGAACTATTTCATTAGCGGTAGAACACGATGGCTCCTTTCCAATCTGTATTTTTATAATGTCTGCACACAATTTAACTTAACAATAACAAAATCACAAGCTCTTTTAGAATACGTCAGCTAAAGAAATGTAACAAATCCATATCAAACAGCAAGCGCCCATTTGATTTTAAGCGCTTTCAATAATGGCAAAAGAAAGCTGAATACGATTAATAGATAACTAGACATGCCAATCTCTTTTGTTCCTTTTTACTAGCTTATTGTGGCCAAAAAAAAACTCTTAGGAGATAAAGAGGCGAAATGCTAAAGCAAGATTGTGAGGGGACAAGTGAGGGAGGGGTTGGGGAGCATAAGGCTGGTAGCACAAAACAAGCAATCAATCACATATTTGGGGGAATAAACTCAAGGTCATCTATGTCTAGGCATCGACCAAGATTTCCAATCGATAAACAATATATCAATCATTTGGTGTTGGCAGCGTATAGATCTATATGATCAGCTTATAGACAAGATCGGATGATAATACTTTTCGATCTCTTTTTCGCTATTCCGAGAAAGTAGGGAAACGGAAAACAATCTTGGGATCCAGATTGATAGAATGGGGTTGAGGGAGGTCGAGGCAGGGAGACAGGCAGAGGGGGGAGGAATAGAGACACATGGATAGAAAAAGAGCGTGAGAGAGAGATTACATGTAGGAACTCCTTTATATTATAATTATAATTCTTTGTTTCCCATTCGCAATCAGTTGATTGGCGAAAGAAATGGAATGCAGACTAAGGCAAAGACGCACGTGCAAAACCGTAAAGAAATAAGCCAAGAAAGATGCAGGTCTGCCGTGCCGTAGTCAACGTATTGATCCAATGAAAAAGGTAATTTGAACTCAGTTGACATCTGGGTTCACGCTTCTTTTGTTCGACATGCACGGCAATTATGTGTGAATTCGATGGAAAGATTTTTTTTATTTGCACATCACAAACCGTAATAAACTTGTAATGAAAATAAATTCCCCATCAGTTTGCCGGTGGAACCAACTCTATTAAAACTCAAGAGGACTTTTAATGTCATGAAAGCTGTGAAGGCACCGGATTACCCATTATCAAGCTAAAGCCTCTGGACAGTGGACAAAGGCGCAGAAACTGAGAAAGTCACACACTAAATGTTCCCGTGATAGCGAAAAGGCAATTCAGTAACTTAACGAGAGCCCGGACATTCATAGATCGTTTGACTACACTGTGTTCCATAGTGCCAGGGCAGAGCGACGGCAGGCAGGGTGATAAAGTGGAGAATGCTGTTCAAGGCAACTGTTTAGACTGGATACTACAAGGGAACCTTACGTTGTATCGATCGTCTCTAACATGAAAGGAGAAACACAGTCTAGTCCTGGAGGTATAGCTTATCATAGAATAAATAATATCACTGCCTTGACACACGACGAGTGCAAAATCTGCATAACACCGCCCATATTAAGATTGCACTGCTCAATATATTTTTCCCCTTCAAGTCAAAAGCTAAGTCGATAGTGTAAATACATACTCTATATACAATAGTTGTTTTTTTAGACTCAGTTTGGTTGGTTTTTTTTTAATTGAATCTAGCCTTCTTCGGAGCTATATGTATCGATAACTTACAACTAGACATTACACAAACTTTGGGTTCATAGGACAATAGATCCCATTATAAACAATGCTATGAATCTAGACTGCATAATGTTGGCACCTTTTGTGTGCTTGATG
>BMAT01000247.1:54263-70726 GCA_019649035.1 Elysia marginata
AACATCGTCAAAACGACAGGTCTGAAGCCGGCGATCGCACTTATTCAGCAGTCTGTTACAGAGTGAGCGTCACCGGAGTTTCTTTACTATATTATATCTATAGTTGTCTTACTTATATTGACTTGTACGCTAGTATAATCTAGTAATATCAGATAGTCGTAAATATTCTATAGTGTTGTGAATCTTTGTTCAAATATCATTAAGCTTATCAGTTCATATGATTAATGCAGAGAATACAAACTTATTAAAAGGCTTGTGTTTGTCTTTTACAATAAAAAAAAGGAAATGGTTTTTAGAGAAAATACTTAATAATAATTCTGGGATAACCTTGTGCAAGCCGTTAAAACTTTTGTTTAAATTTTCAAAATTTAACAGCGATCTAAAGAAGATGCGCTTTAGTAACATAATTTATTCAATACAATTCGAACGAAATCTTTGATTGCATATGCTGTGCTTTTACTGTGGTTGTACTCTTTTACCAAAACTAATTCGTATAGTTTACTTATGTATTGAAACGTAATTTGAACGCTTTTTCTATTTACACATTACACAAATTCTAACACGTGAGCCCTAATACCATTGTAGGTGCATAAGATTAAGAAACAGTTTTGCATGTAGATTTTTATCAGTTTTCAAATTCAATCACGTTAGAACATCTTTCTACGTGAAGTTTAATATAAGGTAGATTTCATTGCTAATATCTATAGGAAATTTGGCATGGGCATTGGCATTGGTCTAAATAACGTGGAATGTGTTGGGGTTTATTTTCGAAACCTCTTTGATGCCTTTTCTAGTCATTGTCCAGCTATTGTGAGGTAGACTCGATCAAAGTGTGTCTGATGGAGACATTCCTGATTTGTTCTACCTTCAATATCATTCTTTAGATTCCACCAGTTTCGCTTTCCTGGCCCGCGGTGAATGTGCTCATTGTTTAGGGCTAATAGCTGTGTCCAGTTCAGTGTTTGTTGTAATGTGTTTATTCAACTTAAACGAAAAAAATCTTTATTTGTACACACAGTTTGTTAGGTCTTTACCCTGGAATATTTCTATTCCGAAATCAAACTTTTTTGATGCAGTGATTTCTAACCCTGATTGCGGAGTTTCATTTTCTCAAAAGAGTTTTCGTTATAGCGACGACAGTTTATAACTGTGATTTATTTTGAACTTGCAAGAGTCAGTAACATAACATGAGTGTATTAAAAGCATTAATTATGTCATGGACTAAGCCGGCGTACCATGCCTATTTATTCAGAATAACAATGTATAAAAGATTATCAATCTATTAGTACAAACAAACGTTTGTTTTTTTAAGCCCAAAACGGTCCAATGATATGTTCATCGTATCGAGACCGTATAATCTGACATATCCGAACCACTATTCAATGCTATTCGTGAATAAGACCAGTATCGTTTTTTGTACGCAAAAATAATATCTAGCCTAATCATTAAATCCGCGCGGTTTTTTATTGTTGATTTCTCAACAAGAGTCTAGATGTAGAGACCCTGCAAGTTAATAGAAACCCATTGAACAGGGACAATTCTACTAATAATTCTGTAATGACGTATTGTGACTGAGAATGTATAACTTCCAAGACCCTGGTCAATGAGAGATTTTTACAGCTGCATTTAGAATCTTGTTTCGATCTTGCTGTCACATATTTTTAGTGGCCAGGATTTGAAATAGGGATGTAATGGCTATATGTTTCTTTTAGGTAAATCTCAATTCTGCCTGAAGTCTTCTAACAACAAACGTCACTAGAGCAAGATTTATTCAGAAGTTTTTTGGAGTACCGGTTCTTTGCAACTATTGTTATAGACATAAGGCAGAAGGAAACCACTCAATAGATCTTTTGTTGAATTTCTGAAAGTTGTGTTCTTGGATAACTAAAATATTTCATCTATTCTAGCAATGTTTAATGAAGTCCCGTTGTCTGAGCCACGGCCTCAAATCCCACTTCTCGCGCTTCTATTAGCGCAAGCGTTAAGACGGAAGTTAGCATTAATTTACAAGTTGAAGAATTGAAGCTTTTAATAATGACTTTTGGAGCGAGCAAAACGCAGGGGTGATTTTTTAGCAGCCCAGGGTCCGAAACGAAGTCAATGTTAATGAGCTTCATTGCTGCAAATAGAACATTTTCGGGGAATTTTGTTTGCCAACACCTTGTCATTTAATGTTCAAATGTATTGTTTTATACGTTCACAGACTGTTTCCATTGGTATTACTGGCCCTTGTGGTTTGAGAATTCGATGCCACGATGCTTTTACTTTTAATTTTGATCTATCCATGGCAATCCGAAGTTCCTTTTCGATCTTTGGTACCTTTTTTGGCTAACCCTTTTTTTTCTATCTTACTTAAAAAACGAATATAAATTATTAAGATTTTTATTCATCATGTCCTATTTCTATCTCTTGAGCCTTGGCATTCAAATGTCAAAACTTAAAGACCCCTAGAAAGAGCATCAGTTCTTAGAAACATGTGTTTAAATATGGTACGAGTTCCTTGCATTCCCAAAAAGAGATTTTGTAACAAAGATGTTTGTAACACTTTGTACTTTCTACTTCAGATGTGTCACGAGAGCTTGTTAGTTTTATTAAGTATCGAAACATCCTGGGAATAACCATTCATGCAGAGCCTCTTACTCTTCTATTCGTGACAAGTTAGCTTTCTAAAGCAAACGATAGTTCTATACATATACATTGCCGAACGTACCCATTTAGCTGTTCAAGAAGTTTCAGGTTTTTTTTTCTGTGAATGATTATGCGGATGATTGATTCTATATCTTGACTCTTTAAGTTAGTGTTTTTCTGTGTCCTTATTTATTTTGCAGAGATCTCGTCAAATTAACCCAGAAGAAGTGTGTAGATATATTGGAAAAGAAAAAGTGCCAGTCGCAATCCATAGTTTTGTTAAAGCATCTATGCATTTTATTTACTGATATTTTATTTTTCTTATTTCCAGTTGAGCCAGCCTCTACTCAGCCGAGTCAGGACCGCCATCGTCCCCTCTCTCTTTAGAAGTTTGTTTTTATTAACCTTACCAGCCACCAACCAACCGTCATCATGCAGAAGGGAGCACGTCACGAGGAAGAACATGTGGAGAAGGGCCGCCCCAGCAAGATCGGGTACAGGGCCACCGTCATCACCCGGGCCGATCCAGACAGGAGATCCTCCAAGATGGGCAGTCTCAGATCATCCGGCTCCAACTTCCACTCCATGAGCCCAGGCGTGTACCAGCAGCTCAGCTCTTCGGGAATCACCGATTTCAAGGGCAACCGCGAAAAGGAAAAGAGAGAGATGCAGAACCTGAACGAGCGTCTGGCCTCCTACATCGAGAAGGTTCACTTCCTGGACGCCCAAGTGAAGAAGCTCGAGGCTGAGAACGAGGCTCTGCGCAACCGCAAGACCGAAGACCTCCAGCCAATCAGAGACGCATACGAGAACGAGCTGGCCCAGGCGAGAAAGGTCATCGACGAGCTGGGGTCATCCAAAGGCGTGGCCGAAGCAAAGCTAGCGGGACTTCAGGACGAGGTCTCTTCCCTCCGTGATATGTGAGTACCTGTTCTATTCTCAATCCCGTATCTGTATTGGGTGTGCAGTGTTTTTGCGACCTTCGACTCATTCAAATTTCTCAACAATTGATGAGCGATGGTGTAGACCGGTGCAAAGCATAGATTTGGGGGGAGTTATCTTCCTTGGAAGATTTTGAAGTTTTTATGTTTTGTTTGTGTCTATTTTACTTATAAAGCTGGTTCCTCAGGTATACAATTTCATTCTTTTGGTAGCAAAGTCGTCACTTGGGGGAAGTTGTTCAATAGGATATGCTGATATGACCGGTAGTTTGCTACCTTATGCACTTAAAGGATCGCCTCATACAATCATAATAACTGTGACAGTAGTATGTGCTTTTTGTGCGTATATCGAAATCTAAGCAACATCAGGCTCTATTATAAAGCTTCGAAAACATGCGGACACAATCACTGTATATAAGAACGAGACTTATTGAATAACTAGATATAAAAGATATAAAAAATGGAAACAAAATTTCTGCTGTCCTATTAAGTTGGCAGTAACGCCTAACCTATGATAGAGAAACGTGTTTTGTAATGTCAACTGGACAAAGTGGCGTTGGCGAATGTGGCATGAAGTTATGCGTTGTAACAATAGATAGCTAGACAGATAGATATGCGTTACAGTGAGTCTGCCTATAGACACATTGTGTCATTATTAAGAGCATCAAATTGCCAAAACTCGTATTGTGTTCTCTCGAAAAAAAAAATCAATAGACGAGAGCCACTCTGCGCCTTTCATGTTTCTCTATTGACAACATCACTCTAAAATAGTTATATATGTAGGCAGGTGAATGTGTGTTGATCCCACAAAAGCCATCTAAAGTCGGCTATATCTGGCATGTATTTTGATATTTCTATTTAGATGCTATTTTGGATTATTTTCGAAAGAGATAAAAAAAGGCGTCTTTATTAGGGCCAATACACAATTCCGTTGGTACACACATCGCCCTCCCACACAACATTATTATACAGTAAATCAAATCTCCATACTCAGCTAAACAATAATGTTAAAACGCAAAAGCACCACAGAAATAATGCATTGTATACTGGGCATTGCGCCTCCCTGTGATTACCGTAGGACCACCCCAACCAAACAATCAGTATCGGTTTCCGTATGTGGAGCTCTGTGTCGATGTCCACGACTTCGCACTGTGTAACTCGATCTGTCCAGGATGGTGGTTGGACACATGGTCAGTCTGCATACCTGGTGGTTTTCTCTCTCTGCGACTGACCAGTCGCAATGTTTGGCGTTTCCACACAGGATAAAATCTCTTTTGTCATAGGCCAAGGTCCCCTGAAGACAAAACAATGTGTTTTCATGGGCAGTGCCATCGGTTATTTTTCGACTTAAAATCGTTATTTTCTCCATCGTCCTAATGTGTGTAATATGCGGGACAACAACAGCGAATAGATTAGCTTGTTGTGGTAAGATAAGGCATCCGATCTTAACAGCCAAGGTCGTTCAGGCGTGAGTACAATAAATATATGTATTTGAAGACGCACCTGACCATTGTTACAAATATAGAACTAGATGCATCTTGGCTTGGAGAAAATTTGCACCTATCGATATAGCGGCCGCTTCGGATTCTTGGTAATACCAGGGTTGGGAATGAATCACTGTTCGGACCTTGTTAGCCTCTGGGGCCAGGAATGTCCGTTTTAGTTTGAACCTTGTCAAATGTCAGTGTCTAGGATGCGACTCTCATAGTGAGGAAACACTACTGGTGTCAGTTGACCTCTACTGCCCAAGTTACTTAACCGAGTATCCAATTCCAGTATTTAGGCTGTGTTCTAGTAACCCACTGTCCCAGAGAACGATTTGTATGCATACATCGCAAAAGTTAATTCGCATAGAATGTTTCTATACTAAGATTTCATGATGATTGAGCAGTATAGCCTATAACGGCTTTGCCTCTACATCCTTTCGTCGCTTCAATTGACCCTCTAACCATGCTGATGCGATAGGCATGGGAGCTCGCCGGCGGACCTACAGTAACAATAAGCTCACATAGCTAATCAGTATGTTTCGTTTCACTACTTTTCCGGGTGTACGATTTTAAAAATTAAACGAAAATATTTGAGGCTGGCACATATATTGTTTATGGACCAATGTGTCCGCAGTCCGCAGTACTCTGCAAAACAAGTGTAGAATTTTTTTTTATACATTATTGCCAGTCCAAGTTTTGCCAATATGGTAGGAGTACTATAAGAAAAGTTGCGTGAAAGAAACCGGTTTTCTTTTTTTACCCCCTCCCCCACCTCCATTTACGAAGTTGGAAATCGGCCAAAGACCAAATAATAACTAGGTTCATAGCCGGTCTACGCTCTGGACGACCAGAAATATTCCTTTTCTTTCACCATACCATTAAGTGTCTCTGCATCGGGACTGGGATCGGTGGAACACTTGCAATTTAGGCTGGTAGACGACCCGTGATGGCTTAGACCAGCTGCTTCTGTAGAATAATGATTGTGTAGGCATTTAGTTCATTGGTACATTGAGATGGCCAGATTGAATTCCAACAAACCTGTATGGGATGTGAACAGGCAAAAATCAGCACACGATTTAATTGGCTCACCGTTACACTTTAAATTGGTAAGGATCGGAGCAGTGGGGGAACGGAGTTAAAGCTGTGATGTGAATAAGTTATCTTCCCATTATAGCGGCCATCTGTCAGCTGACAATCAGCATGGCGATACAGACTGTGACGATGTTGTAATCACATCAGGTGATGAGCTCGCCCTGGAATCAAACAGAATAAAATCCTAGGATTATGTCACTGCTCCTCATTCGGTCTTATTGCTCTATGTGTATATCTATCTTTACCTCTGTTTTGAGGATGTACTCTCTTTTTCTGTTCACCTTTGTACCTGTCAGTCAACTAATCTATCTATCTAACGTTTTCGATCTAATTAGGTCGTCTGAAAATGTAGACTATAGTCCCAACACTCATCGAATGTATGTTTGTGTAAGTTGTGAAGCTTTCAGTATAACTAAGGGTAATTGTCATTACATTATCAGTTACCGTTGCAACCTTATAAAAGACAGTTTTAGGTCTTCCGATCGAGCTCCTTTTAACCCGTGATACCGATGCGAATATCTAACTTGAAGACATTCGGATATCAAGTGTTTTCTCTCTCTCAGTACAGATCAAAGGGGGGCTTAATGCCAGCCGTGTCAATTCCGATGGTCTAGGGTCATTTGCATAATTATGATGTAATCGAAGCAAGTGCGTGCCGGGTCAGGTTTCCCTGCGACTTCACAAACAGGTCACGTAGTCCTGGGCGTTTTTATAAAGGTATAGAGATACGGAGAAGAATAAATAATTCAACTTTGTTAATGTTGGGGGTTTGTAGACGGCGAAATGTGAAACCTTTTTTTTCCAAAACGCGTGGGAGTTATGATAATTAATCAACTTGGAGTTGAGATGGCCTTTCTCAATGCTTTGTTTGGTCGGCTAAGCAGCCGTATTACAAGGTATACAAGTTTGCTTGATTCTTAATGTCTCCGTTCATCTTTGTCTCTATCCGCCACTCTTTATCTCTCTCTCCATGCTTCTCTCAGTCTCAATATGCCATTCCATCTCTCTGTCTTGTTAACATAATTCTGTGTCTATATCTCCCCCCTGCTTGTCTTTGCACCATTTTGTGAACTTCTATCTGTCTACCTCTTTGCCTTCTTCCCTCAATCTCTCTTCTCTCTCTTCCAGTTCAAGCTATGCGCTACCTATTTGCATTTCTTTTTCTTTCCCTCTCTATTCTCTCCCACTTCACCTATAACCTTCCCTTGTCAATTGAGGGTCAAGAAATATTTGCATCTTAAATATTGAACAAGCAAGCAATTAGGTTGACACACACACACGCACACACACTGACCCAACTGCCCATTACTATCCCTGTCCAGCCAGCAGTGGGCCTACTTACTGCCTGTATGACACTTAGACCTAGTCTGCCGGCCTTGCAGAATGTTAAGTTCTCACGATTTCCATACGGCAATTTTCGGTCACTCGCTGTATAGGGTTTCTGCGTCACGACACTAACTTGCGTGACTTTACGTTCAAGAGGTTGATTAAAAGATTATGTTATACAGTGTTAGTGTTAGTCTGCTGTGAAAAGCCAAGCAGTTTTTTTTATTCTAACTATCTATATTTTTTGACTACTTTGAGGATGAATGATAATAGTAAATGGACAAGAGGAAGGAGAAGAAAAAGAACAACAACAACAAGGACAAGAAAAACGAAAATGAGAACAATAATAACAGCATCAATGCCAGTATTTTACAAAAGTAACATCAAAGATATGCAATTATATCAAAGCACGAGCAATTGCAACAAAAAAAAATTACCAAGGTTACAAAATGTTATACCTATAAGTAAATGACACGATTAAGATGGCAAACCAGAAAATGTAGAGCCTAGAGATAGGGCTTGGACGCCATGGTAGATCGCTTTTACTCTCACAAATAAGTCGATTTCCGTGATTTATGTATTACTGCCAAAAAGGTTTTTTTGGTTACTTAAATGGTTTCTGTTAAAAATAAATTATGAAAGTTTTGAACTTGAAGGCAACTAAATATCAGCACAAGAAGTTTCAAAAGCAAGTTAATGTTAATTATCAATTAATAAATCAACCAATCAATCAATCAATCAATCAATTAATCCATCAATCTATCCATCAATCTATCTATCTATCTACCTATCCATCTATCTATCTATCTATCTACCTATCCATCTATCTATCTATCTATCTACCTATCCATCTATATATCTATCATACATCCTATCTTCTCATCTTCACTCTTTCCCTTTCTTCCCTTAGACTGACCCCTATATTGTCCGCCGTTTCCTCCTTAACACACATTACCACTTATCACCCGGGCCTTCTCTATCTTGAACTCTAACCAAACTCCCTCCAGACGATATGCATGACCTAGCCTTGGCGCACCACTGACTTCAGAGACATGAGCGCTTCAATCTTCTGATTGATTATCGAGCCCTGGTGACCTCATTCGCCCCCTGCCCGGACCTGAGCCAGGTCTAAACATGATGATCATTCGATCGATGCTCCAGACCAGACCAGACCAGGCCAGGCAGGCAGGCAGGAATGAACGCCTCAGTACCGCTTTTGATCTCCAAAAGTTGCGCCGGAAATAGTGGTTTTTATGTGCTCCCGCAATCCAATACAGTAGAGTACAGGCGAATCCATTATGTATTTTTCATATAGGGAGAAGCGAGGGAAGAGCACGGCAAAGTGCGGGTCAGGGAGGGGGGGGGGAGGCAGTGATAATAGTGGAGACGGAGGGGGTGGGGGCTATAGAATCCATTTCACATTACTGAGGCTCTTTTTGTTTTTACATTAGTCTTGCTTCTACGATTCTCTCTCCCCCCCCCTCTCTCTCTGTCTCTATCTTTTTTTTTTTCCTTTTGGTCACCGTCTCTTTTTCGATACTGTCCCCGTATTCATATCACCTTAAACATTATCAGATATATATTAGGATATCTTTATAACTTTAGGCATCACCACTCACAAATTTAAGTATTTTCTCCTACCAACACAAAACATGCAACCATTCATCGATAGAATTCTTCCGTTAAAGCTGCGATCATTTTTCCCTTTTGAAACAAGTCTTGGCGACTACACTGATTTCTTATCTTAGATACCATTGTTTTATCTTGCGCTCAATCTTTCATTCTGTGTCATTTCAATAAAGATGTCTTATATACTTCAACATATTATACCGTCCATTGCTTTAGAACTGATCATCTCCCAGACTACTTTCCCATGCTTTATCACCAGTGACCATCCATCCATCTACTACCAATCTTGAGCATAGCTAGCTAGTCTTTCAAAAGGAACACCTTTTCCCACTGTGGCTCTCAATAGCGTCTTATTTTGCCCATTGTCTATTGTCCCCTGTGGTCTTTCTTATCCTATGCCATAGAGTCACTATAGTGCCACGTTTGTCCTTCTCACGCAACTCAACCGTAACTAATAAGAACTGGAGCATAGAAAGGTCAGAGGTTGTCCATGGTAACCCAACGTTGCCCAAGTCTATCGGCAAGTTCGCTCTCGAGTCCGAAAAAAATAACACTCAAAGCAACCATTGCTTTTTACGCAAGAACAAATTTTGGAAGCTGGAACATTCATCTAAGATTACGATAGTAGTTGGCTTCTTTAGGATTATTTCTTATTCCGTCTACAGCTAAAAAATAAGGTTGTGTTTTACTTCGACATTGGTGGGTGACGTCAAAAAGTGTGCCCGATGTATTTCAGTGATTGGGGGAAAAGGGTTGTAGGTACGTTAAGATTATGTGCGTGACATTTCCGCGACCCTGGTGGTATGAACAGGGAAGGATTTAGAAGGTTCTCCAGGGCTAACCTGTGTAGAGCGCTGGCGCGCTGCCCCTTGTGTCGGATTTTGTCACCTTCTAAGTGCGAGGGAATGCGATTAAGCCATTCGGCCTGTAGTCCGTTGGTTGCGGTAATTGGCGGGCGGAAAACATTACTTTATTTGCTTGTCATGCGAGAGGTAGTTTTGACCATTTATTTGCCCATTTACTTCTATATGGATTGCGCAGTCAGCAAAAGTGGTCAGGGGTTCGGTAACTAATTCAGTTAAGCAGAAAACAAGTAAAAATTAAGTAAAGGTTTACATAGACATTCACAAGAGAGTTGTAATGGTTCTTTAAAACACAAACGAAAGGATGATATATTGCTACCAGGGATAAGTTGATAAGCGGATAAAACTTTCTAAGCATATAATTATACTAAGAATCAAATTTTAGCCTCAATAGAGATTAACGATTTCCACGATCTACTGAAAAGAGAACTAAGTTGTGAAGGTTTTCTTCTTCTTTTTCCACAAGATCTAAACTAGGATTGCAAAAGCTTCCGACCTTTTATTGCCGAGCCAAATAGGAAGGGTTAAGAGTCCTTACATGGTTTACATCGTAATGTAATTTCCCATTTAAACTTCGATATCGGTGCATGTCCGACAGCGGTCACACAGCTATCTTACGAACAGCTTACAGTTAACTATCAAAACTGTCCAAGGGGCCACCCTTCCTTTAATTTTTTGAGAAACCGGTTTCTCTAGAATTTTCCACGAATCGGGGATAATTATCAAAGTGGACTATAACACTCAAGTTTAGTGGGTAAGAAAAAAAAGAGATCTTTATGTGATGACCAAAACTAAACATTTTTGTCATCTGTTTATGAGCGGGTGTCACTGTTGGGAGAATGGCTGAAAAGGGTGGGTGTAGTAAGGTAAGGGCTAGAGTGAGGGCAAAGGTTTTGGTATTAATTGTGATGACGTCTTTTTCGAAAAAAAGAAAAGTCTCTTTATATATTTCAAAATTCCACATGATAATAAAGTTTCCCATAAAATGATCATCAAATTGATTGTTTTTTTACACCAGGATTGGCTCTAACGAAACTCGTTTTACCCTTCAGTGAAGGAATACAAGAGGCCCAGTGATGCGTAGATATGTTTCAGGCTTTCTTGGAATGTTCTCTCAATAAGGTGTACCACGCAGATTTACAAACCTTTCAAACGCAAGCGTAAAAGCTGGGAGTGGAAAACTTGAAAAAAAAATAGCAAAAATAATTTATGTTAAAAACGTGACGAGAGCATTGGAGGATAACAGGTGGGATGAATAATTTCTAAATTTAACTTCGTTTTAAAAGTGCATTTTTTTAATGACAGTATTTTCTGACACGTGTCCTTAATGACACTGGTGCAAGCCCCTCCCCCCTCCCCCCAAATACAAAGCCGCATTCCCTTCCACCTTCTCAGCTTTCAACAGAAATGCACACCCTTGGGAGACGGAAAAAAGAAATAGAAATTCAAAACTGATTTTATCTCTCGACTTGGATAGCTTTGCCAGGTCACACAAACGAATGTAATACATGTATTCTACGTAGGAGTACGAGCTAACTAAAACTGTTTCTTAAAGTTATTTACAAACTATTCATTTGAATAAATTTCAATTTAGTGCAAGCAAACAAGCTTTTGAATGTAAAGCAATGGATGGGTTTTAGAAGGTATAAAACATTTGATTATGAAATGAATGGAGCTGTTTACGAGGCGTCTATGACTGTCATTTCTCGAAAAACCAATATAAAGATATACATGTACATCAACTTTCGTCTCGGTAGCGCTGCATGGGAAAAGAAAAAGCCAAAAAAACAGTTACTTGAGGTGTCTAAGTCTGGCATTGGGTTAGAAGATACTACGAATATGATAGTGTTGACTGACACTGCTGTTGAATCAATATATTAACAAGGCCTTGGGGTTGGCACAGAAAATTATGGTGCGGTAACAACATATTTTATTGATTTTTGTCCGCTTCCACTTAAGTTTTTTTATTGAATGAGCTAAAAGAGGTATAATATGAACATTAGAGTACATTACAAACCGCCTGCAATAGATTTGTCCCTCGTAGATTATTTTGACATTTCGAAGGAGCGACTTCGTATAGGTTTATCTACCTCTATCAGTCATAATTATAAAGCACCATATTTACATATTTATTCTTCCGATAGGTTTTCATTTGAATATCTCGAAAGACGGGAGTGTTTAGTTCTTTCAATCGCTGAAAACACATGAATTTGTGGTATTGCACCCCTTTTGTTCCTTTTCTGGGTGCGGAGGCCTTATACGTCTTACGTACTTACTTTCGTTTTGAACTTTATAAAAATTATTAAAAATGGATGATGCAGTGGCGAAGAAGCAAGCCTATGCTAAGTGCACGACGCCTATTTTTTGTTAAATATCTTTTGATCACAGAATTGGGATATTTAGTTTCAGAACAATGAAAATATAAGTGATCTAATTAAAAAAGAAATCAAGTAAGCGAGAATGAAAGGCCTAATGTTAACATTTTGAAGAGTAAGGTGCATAAGACATAAGCGCTAAGTTTAACATGAGTTATCGAAGTTACCGAAAAAAAAAAGACTAGCCTTTTAGTTAATTAAAGTGTAAAACAATTGCCGGTCTATGATAAGCACGAACATAAAGTCCAACTTTGTCAGATTCGAGTCTTTAGTTTAATAGTCGATAGTATAATCGGGATCGAAATGAGTCGCATTGCATTTGCTATGTAACCTAGTTATCTCACGATTTAATTTCGTCTTTAGTTTATAATACCACTTTCTTTTTGCGTCGACTTGACATGTATGCATAAGCGAGTGCCATTTAGTGAAAATTCCGAACTTATTTAATATTCCAAGGAGCCACTTTAAGAGTCTGGAGGACTCTTCTGAGGCCGGTTTACCATAACTTAAGTCATGAAAACCAGAAGTCCAGGAGACTAGGGCATACTGTCTGCACTTCAGTCTTTGCATTTTAAATCTTGAGCTTAGTTAGAATAATATTGGTTTTACAAGGCTGGCGTCATAAATTTTGAACACCCCCCCCCCTCAAATAAGAGCTAAGTTCAATATGGTGGAATCTTATGTTTAATGCGAACATTTCCAAAACTTAAACTTCATGTTATGTTTGATTTTGAAAAAAAAATGGCTGAAGAATTGTTCCTTCATATTGAAAAATCATGTTATAGGATACAAAATGTCTGTGCAAAAGAGAAGCCCTCGCAATTGTAGTAGTCATTTAGACAAGACACCAAAATTCACTTAATCATTTTATACCAAATTATTGGGAACGAGACTCAATAACTATTCATCGGGGAAGCCCAAAAAGTGATCCACCTTGAGAGCACAAAAACGCACCAACATTTTCCAGCAGGTCACCTCTAAAGCTAGTCACTGCAGGATCAGCCAAGCTGCAAGTGGTTGGTGCAGCAGTTCAGTATGGTATGTGTAGTCCAAGCCTTTTACATGCACCCAAATTTTCTAGTCCATTCTGTACAAAACCCATTATTAGCAAGCGAGGCGGATGATCTGACAAGGAGCTGAGCCGGGAAAGAAGAACAGAGGAAGATTTCTCTGCCTCTAGAATGATCAAACCCTATGGTAATACTGTTAAGAATGTGCTCTTTAAAAACAAAGAAGTTTTATCTTCGTTGAGGTTATGGCACTGTCCTTAACACGTGCAAGGAAGGTCATTTTGGAAATAGCCAGGGGTCAAAGACAGGTCAAGATAATGATAATGAGGCGAACATGCTGAGCAATAGAGTGCCGCTGACATGGCCATTCTTTTTTTTTCTTTTAATCATAATATTCTACCAAGTTCAAACCAATAGTAAGATAGAGAGAGTACTTATCTCGCTCCCCCTCTATCTTGTAGTGAATTAATTTGAACATAAAGAATTCATGGCTATATGACATACATTTTGAGGACCTTGATTGATACTTATAAACCTTTTTTCTTCGACGCTATCATTAGCTTTAGACAAACCAGATTTTTTGTTGCACTTGTTAAATTGCTAGTAAAAACAAAGGGAATTACAATGCATCTCTGAAAGTCTCTTCATGGCTTTTGCCACACGAGAGTGTTGTATTGGATACGATCACTTTTTGTTGGTTTTTTCTTTGCTTAGTTCTTTTGACGGGTTTTAAAAATCAAGGCTTGTTGTAGCATCTTTGGTTGGTGTTTTTGTGTTTGAAAGGTCGACAATTGCCTTTGGCTGTTTGAATCCTTGGCTGTAGAATATAGAGAACACATGAAATTTCTAAAGGAAGCCTAGCACCTAGATCGAAACGTCAGAGCAAACATCTCTCTCACTGAACTTCTCAGTAAAGTGAAGTAGGTGCGAAAGTTTTATTCAATCTCCAACCTATCGAGATGACAAACACAGGCACATAGCGCAGGACCAGTGACAAAGAAGCAAAAAGAATAATGATAATCGAAGTCGACGAATGAAGCAATGCTTTGGGGAAAATACGCAAACATTGCCATCTTGTCTAAGATCATTAGTTTTCTATATCCTCAGAGCTGACTCGACAGTCTGTCCAATCCAATTCTAATTGCTGCTACTTTGTGTGCCAGTCAAACAATCGAAGTGACCAATCAGGTTCTTTGCGGTCATGCAGAGAAGTACCGTTCATGCGAATCTCAAAAGAGCAGTTCGTGAGAACAGGTCAAAGATTACGACCAGATACATTATCTTTCGCAGAGTTTTCAATCTCAGGGGTCAGAGTACAATTGTGATGCGACAAGAGCTTTATGGTGAATAGTTACAAGCAGGTTTATAAAACGCTTATTAAAACTACCGCTAGTGAGAGAAAGAAGAAAGCGTCTTTGCAGTTGAAGTGCAGGACAAAGATGATCATAGGTTTCTTGTCTACTGTTTTCACAATACCTTAGGCTCCGCTTCGTTCATAAATTTATCAGTTCGCTAGCTCTAAGAAAAAGAAAAAAAAGAACCAGCTTTTAGAAGCTTGTGGTATCTAAGAGAATTTATTATATGGAACAAAAGTAATTGTAGCCAAGACATGGTGAGGTCCGTAAAAAGTAGGCCTATTAGGTAAAAGGCATTGAGGTCTATGAATAGAAAAATTCTATATAAAGAGCTCTATATATGGTTAAATGTCACATTATAAGAACAATATGAAGGATTGAGTCCGTAGTTTTTCTTCGTTTATACGATACTGTACTTTGTTGAATTTGAGCTTGGCAAAACTTTAATGATTCATTTCTTTGCCTCTATTTCATAATTTATCAGGCCTATCAAAGGTTTGCGCCACGGGTATACCTGTAGCTGATTCCAAAAAAAAAAATCCTACACAAAAAGTGTCTTTTGGTTTATCAAATTTATGGAAACATCGTGTAATCATTTTACCAACATAATTATCTTCTGCACCAGAACATTTCAATATATTTAGGTTGTCCTTAGCGATTTCCTGCATCGGTGGTTTTAGGATTTGTCCAAACTACCGATAAGACACGTCCTTAAAACATACATTGATATAAAAAGCCTCTTTATCCCCGGAAACTACTGCTGTAAGCTTTGTTGCATTGGTCGTGATTTTAGGTCCTTTACCGTACCCAAAAATGTCCAGTGTTACGTCAATCTAAATCCAAGCGTATGTCTAAATCTAGATCTGGAACCAGATAATGAAGACCAACGGCTTTTCCCATTCAAACGCACCCAGACTAGGTCGGGAATATCCAGGGCCCGTAATAGGCTTTGGTCCAGGGTCTCCGTAAAACTGTTGAACCAGAAACCCCGAGCGAGGCCACCAAGTGTTGTGTTTTCCTCTGTCACGCTCATTAAGGACGGTGGAAGGACGTTGTTTCGCTCTCTCTCTATATATATAAGTATATGCATGCGTAGGTTAGCTATGTGTTTTTCCTCCTTGTTTTTTTCGGTGTGTGAACTTCGCATTGTTCCAGTTGGAAGCGTTAAGTTGGAACTTGTCTACATCAAAATAGGTTGTGTGGCCTACGTGACTGTATTTGCGTGTGAGTGTGTGTGTGTGTTTGTGTGGAAACTAAGGAGATTAATTATTACGGTTGGATATCGGGACCAAGGAAGTTCATGCTTGGCTGGCAAAAAACTCAAGCTACACAAATTTTCCTTTGTAATCGGCATTGTTTGTTCGTACTACAGTGACTTTTTTCCATCTATTTTTTATGCTAAACTTTGTTTTTTTAATATTTTTTTACAATTTTATATTTTACAACCTAGGCGTTTTGTAGCAAGATTTTAGTGAATTAAATTGTACATTTTGTCGAAATTCATAAACCAAAAAGCGAAGAAAATTTTAAAGAAATGTATTTAATTTTATGAAAAAAATCAACCAACAAAGACCCAAAAAAGAGGCGTTAAAAAAGAGTTCCGTGCACTAAGTAACAGAATAACTTTCAATGTTCGTTTCAGTAAAATTTTATGCAACGAAATTTGATAATGTATTAGCACTGAAGAGCCTCAAAGAGTTCAAAACAGCTTAGGAACAATATCTTTTGACAAAAACAAAACAAAACAAAAAAACACT
>BMAT01000247.1:124987-136223 GCA_019649035.1 Elysia marginata
ACAACAAAAACTAAGCCTCACTTCAGTTTTGAAAAAAAAAAAACATCTTACAACCAAAATATTAAATGCAGTCCTCTTTTACCTACTTTTTAGTTTAAGAAATTAACAATCATAGTAACTATTAGTCAAAGCAGAACTGAAACATAAACCTTTGATTAACTAACTTGGAACACATCAACATAACTAATCTATAATTGCTTCGCATTCTGTACAAATCAGTTGTAAGTCAAATGGCTTTCTTTTGAAATTTAGGCTTTCAAAATCTAGTGGGTGTTCAGCAGTAATTTTTTTCTTTTTTTTTTAGATATAGACGATAAAAACATTTCTCAACAGTTTTCACACCTAATTCTGGATGAATTTAAGTTTTAAATGTTTAATTTTATTTGGTATGGATGCTAAGGCCTCAACTCCTTTATATATAAATAATCGTCTAAACTTTAAAATTAACTTTCTCCCTTTTCTGAAATTTCAAAAGTCATAACCCTACCGTTTTCAAACAGCTAAACTTCACACAGAGGCATGATAGAAATTTTTTCTGCTCGTTGTACATAAAAGTAGAGAAAACAAACTTTTCTGTGATACCAATATCAGACTAACTTTCAATTTTGACTCAAAACTCATTTTGACTGGTTGCAAGACTTTTTTACTGCAGTTGGCAATTGCCATAGATCTCAAAAAGGTAAAAAAACTGTGAATGAGGTAAAGTTGTTCAAGAGAGATACAAAGCAGCTGAACAACAGAGGGCAGGACATTTTTCAAGACCTCTGTGAAGTATTCAATTTGAGACTGACATCAAACAGAGCTTTGTCGATCCAGAACTTTGTATACACCCACTAAAAAGACAACTACAGAGGAAACCCTAGATAAAGACTAACCCTCTCATGTGAGATTAGAGTTTAGGATGTCTGCTTATAATGGGTATCGTAATTTAACTCTGAATAAGGACCCCTCTTGTAAGACCTGTTTTTACCAACATTTTCCAAGGTCTTTATTCTGGGGTTACAATGTATTACAGGATGTGATGATATTACTACAGGGATGTTTGGTCTCCTATGATACATTAAAATGTGTATGAATGCATAATTGAAAATCCATAGCTGCACAAGTAGAAGCTGAAAATTAAAGATTTTCCTTAGCTTTGAAAATCTTAACAGCTGAGCTTCAGAAGAATGCAAGAAAGGGTTTTTAAAAAAATCAGAATTCCAGCCAAATCTGAAAACTCGCATCACTAATTAAAGCTTATTTTTGTCTAAGAGGTCCCATTAATCCTTAAGACTCAATGCAGAAACAACAAATCTGAATTTGAGAAAGATGCATATTAATGGGAGAGAAACTTAGGGATAAACAGCAAAAGGCAATAACTTTTTCAGTCAGTCAAGTGACGCAAAAGTCTCGATTGCACATTTAGAGATTATAATTTTCCAAATTATCTATATCTGTTTAAAACCATAACGCTGGATGATGCTTGAAACTGTCTTGATTTGAAATACAGTGTAACTCTAAGCTTTCATTTTCAAAGAAAAAGACAAAAATGAAAAAAAAAAAGCCCTGTTTGTGAAGTTTCAAACAATGGTTTAAGGGTAAAAAGTCATCAGACATAACTGAAAAGTGGTTTGCTCTTTTATTGAAATCAGAGTCAGGCCCTACATGATTCTTGATATTGAGATAAAAACAATTATCTAGCATTTCAACCATAAGTTGGTAAAAGGTGACTATATATCCATAATATCATATATATTTTTTACAAAGAAAAGAGGAAAAAATGAGTTCTTGATTTACCTAAAACTTGAAAAATGGATAAGCAGAGTTTTTGTAAAAAGCAATCCTCAATTTGAACTTCACTTACTTAAACCGTGGCAGATCCATCTGCGCCACATCTTCTCCTCTCTCTGATGTGCCGATTGTGAGGTCGTAACCCCCAGGGTGAGGGGATGCTGAGAACACCTGACTAAGACAGGAAGCCAAACGCACTGTGTAGCCCCAGTAGAGTCCAGCCGTCTCCCGAGGTTCATTAGGTGATACTACGACACCCTGCAGATTTTTCTTCTCTACGGAAAGAGGATGTGGAAATTGAGAAATCGTTGAATTATACAGGTATATATATATATATCAGGGATGCCACTACAACTTTCTGAAAATAAGTAAAAATCATAGGGCTATGTTCTGTAAATTAAGAAATAGAAAAGGTGTCGTTTACTGATTTAAGGGCACTGAATTGTCATTGTTTTTTGGATTAATCTTGGTCAAATTTGTGTGCTCTTTCAGCTTTTTAAGCTTAAAAAACAAAAAAAAATGGAAAACAAGTCGAAAATCGCATCCCATATTATATTGATGCAGGACATATAAGTTTCACTCATTTTTAAGATATTGCCTTTTTAAAGGAGAACAAATTGTTCTACTTCAATCCCTTAAAATATCATTCCAGTAGCTTCTTAACTTACTAGAAGCGTAACAGCCAATATCCATATTAACCCCTTCACTGATAAACAAACTACGCTCCTGTGTGCTAAGAAAATTCCTAAGGAAGCATACAGGTCATTTCACTAATTTTGCTCTATCTCTGCAACTATGTGAGATAAATCCCTAAAATTTCTTGATAAATCCATAGTTGATTAGATCTAGATCTAGAATCAGCAACTGTGTAGCAAAACCAAAGCCTGGGCCACGGCAGAGGTAGTCAGCTGGCCTTGACTAGGCCTACACAGCATAGGCACGTGACTGTGTGTGTTTGCGTGTGAGTGTGTGTAATAAACTCAGCAGTTGGGTATTCTTCATACAAAAGTATAGTCGGTTATCGCTATTTTTGGTTCCACAAAGCTTCGACCTTTCCGATGATACTATTTTTGTCCACTGAAAGCAAGGATTGGTCAATTAGTAGGCGAAACAAAACTTGGTTTATTGTGAACGTACAGTATACGCTCACAGCTCATTAGACCCTTGGGGCATTTACATGTACGGCATACACACACAAAGTAGTCAAGGGTTAAGGGATACAAAGAGAAAAGTAAGAGCCAATGTTTAACTCTAACACTACATTTAAATAGTTCCAAAGATATCAATGTATGCATGGGTGAAAGAAAGAATCTATGGTGGAAAAAGAAAAAGAGACAACCATCAAAACTTGAACTTTACTGGGACAGTATTGGAAAGCAAATCACAATTCACAAACATCAGAACTTTTTGTCTGGAATGGTTTTGTCATACACAAACAGCCTACATAATTAATTACACTGTCTCAAGATGTTCAAGTTGAATGATTGTCTCTCTCACTTCTTCAAATATTTGTAGAGATATTTTTAACAAAGTCCCTTGGTCTAGGGGTTTTAAATCTAATAAGAAACTGCAGGACTTTGTTGAAATTTAAAAAAATAATGTTTTGTTGACTAAAAATAAATGAAATATTTTGATAAGTAGGAACAAAATGGCAAGAATCAATCACAATATTTCTGATACTACCCTTCACATCTTCCACCACCAAGATTATCACTTTGGCATCATTCTTTTATCTTCCTTCTCTTTCACACTATATTGACCGAGCCAACTATGCCTCATGAAAGAGCTGTATCCCAAAAGGTCCCCGTTTTTGCATCTAGCGTAAATTATAGTTAGCCTTTAAATTCATCCAATCTTACCAGTGGTTTGTTCTGTTAACTTCACCGTCACTCTTTGACCAGGTGGAACAGCCATATTTAGGATGACATCCTGCGATGTAGGAAAAAAGATTGTAAGCGAAAACATATCACTAATGATTGAGGGGTGCTTTCCTGGTCGTACCTGTTACAGAAGTTCAAAGAAACTGTTTCAACTTTTTTGACAAAATGTGCAAAGAGAGAAAAAATAATTACAAATAAGGCAAAAAAATTTGTATTTTTTGGCACGTCTGAGGACCTTTGATGGAAAAATAATTTTTTTTTATTGGTGTAATTTCTGACACAGTTTTGAAAAGTAAAAGTTCTGCCCTGTAGTCCAAGAGCAATAATAAAGAAGTAGAAGAAGAAAAAAAAAAGAAGAAGAAGAAGAACAACAACAACAACAACAACAACAACAACAAGAAAAAGACCATATTCTTTTGAATATTATTTTTCCTCCAAAGGTTACAGGATTTTTTTTCATTTTGAAAAACTTAATATGGAACAATTTAAAGATTAATACTTCAAAAAGATACTTTAAAGACTCAACTAATTTACAATATTCAATTTTGAGTTAAACAATACCGATTTTAACAAAAAAAAACCCATCTTGACACAGAACACAGAAACTCTGGGGGAATAAATATTTATTTATAGGGTTATTCATGCATTCACCTTCTTGAGGCCAACATTAGCATAAGCGCCTTTGCCAGTTTTGAGAGGTTTATCAAGAGTGACACCCTCTCTGTACTCGCTGACGTTGGTTTCCCTGAGGTGATGCGGGATATCAAGAGGATTCAACAAGCCTGAAAAGGGGAGATAATGGAAATTAATGATGAAAAACACCTGCAACAGATGGGTCAAAATTCAGAGATGTTACAATGGCAGACTCAAAATTTTACCAATGAATGAAGCTTGGAATAATGTGATCATTAATATTGGGGTGGTATTGGAGTACAAAAGTTCTCTTAGAACATTCATTTACACAGCAAATTTTTGTAAATTTATTGTGGAACACAAAGGGTGGACAATCTGCCAGGATAATAAGCAAAAAAGAGGGTGCAAGTTACTGGTGTTTTACCATTCATGACCAGACCCTTCTGAGATTTAGGTCAGCCTCATTTGTGAGAATGCAAGATTTCTCTACCTTCATAGTGTACTTTAAAATATTCATAAAGAATATGTTAAAATACAGTAGTATCCGGTTAAACGCACTCCAGTTAAATGCACGCTACGGTTAAACTAACGCCAAACCGCTATGACCGATTTATTTCTATATAATCAGTATACCCTAAACGCACGTTATATCGGCTAAACGCACGCTATGAAATCGGGAAAAACTACCTTTTAAGTGGACCAGGCAACCACTGGGATGCGAGAGATAGCGAGCTAGCTCATTTCGAGGGAATGGCCAGCATCACTCCACAGAAATTTGCACCTTCTTTGTTGAAACGCAGGCCTATCTACCCACGTATGTTGTGTGAAGGGTAAGACAAGGGGCCAAGAGTGTGAAGAGAGAGGGTAAACTAAAACTAAAAGGTGGACCTGTAGGGCATGGATGAACAAATCAGATGATGCAAATAGCCAACACCTCGCCCGCCCATACTGTAATCTACGGAGTAACAGAGACAGGTGGACTGTAGGCTAGCCCTTGGCCTGTGTAGCATTGTGTGATTGGCTTTCTTCTCGTCCCAATAACGCCTCCCCACCCTCTTTGTTTCCCCCTTTAGGTTGCAGGGCGATAAGCCTAATTGCTAGACGTAAGCCTTTCTTTTATTTCACACAGATCTGTACAGCATGCAAGACGTAGTCTAGTCCTTGTCAGAATGTTGTGATTCATCTGTTGTCAATCTCTTTAGATCTAATTCCAAGCCAGTTTGAATTTCTAAAGCCTCGGAGATTCTTAAAAAGATATTTCACTTATCCCTCTTCTGGAAATAAGAAACAACTACATGTTCTGAGAAAAAAAAAACAGACCGCCTCCCCAAATAAAAAAGAGAGATAAAGATCGTTCAAAAAATGTACGTATTTCTTAATACCTACCGTCCATGCATGTTTGTATAATCAAGGGAAACAACTCGGTTTTATTATACATGTAGTTATGTATCGTACTGTAAAGGGAAATAAATAGTGATTTTTAGTACTTCTCAAAGGTGCACGCATCTCCTAAACGCACGCTTTTTGGGTCCCCCAAGTGCCGTGCGTTTAACCGGATACGACTGTACTTGTTACCATTGCCTTTGATTTCAAATCAGTATACAATATTTTCAGTCAGAATCAGTAAAAAAATACTTTGATGACTGGTCTCGGAGTGGGTCAAAAAGTTCTTTTAATGAATGCTGAGATTTTAAAATTTCAGACAAGGTCTGACAACTGACTTAAAACAAGACAAACTGCTTGGCTTTTGTTTTAAATTTTCACCACGGCAACAATTACAAAAATTATATATACATGTTGATGTGATATTGTCGTCTGGTAGTAGATACTGTGGTTTTGGACAAGAATGTGTGACAATGAGAATAGAGCACAGAGCACAAAAATATCGTTCTTGCCTGCAAGCAAAGAGAAAGTTTTCCAAAAGAAACGATAATTTGCACTCGCATCTCATTTTAAATTGATTCTCTATGATAAAAAGCTGTTCACAACTCTTTCCTCACCAAGCTGCTTTCATTCTGGAGAAGTAAGCTGAGAGTAAACAGTAGCAAGTATTGGGAGTATGCTTAAGCTGCACACAACCAATTGTGACAATTCTAGGTGATGTCAATAACAAAAGAGAACTTTTTAGGGTTTTTTTTTTTAATGAACCTCTGACACATTATCCTATAAAATCATTACTAATGCAGTTTCTATCACTATCTCTGATTTCCTAGGTAGTTCTTGCTTTCTCTCCACTTGCGATTCCTGTAAATTTATGGGAATTTGACATTGAATTGATGGTTTCTCTGTTGCATTGTTTCCTAAATTGTTTGTCTAATAAGTACCTGCATGTACCAAATCTTTGTGGTATGGGAAGAAAGCTTTTCTCAGGTATTGTGGGCACTCAAGATATTGCAGGATGTGGAACAGCTGTGTGTTGCCTCGGTCAGACCGTCTCAGGCCACTGAACTCTGTTACATCTTGTCTGTGGGTGCAAAGATCCAGTTTATGATGTCTGCCTTCAGGGATGCAAGCAGCTTATGCACAAAAACCAGGAAAACTTTAGCACTTCTAAGACATACAGTATACACCCCTTGGCATGATAACCAACAGATGCCCCTTCAATTATAATAATTAATATATCAACCATTTAACAATTCAGATACAACAACTATGTGCAGGCCTATCATACAGTTATACAATGCAAAAAAAGTGTTCAATTTTCAATAAACTTTAACATTCGACGTTTTCTTTGACATTTTTAAAAGCCAATTTCCAAAAAATCCTGCTTTTCTAACTCAAGAAAACTAATAAAAAAAGGAGGAAAAAATTGGAATTCCTGCAAAAATCGGAAACGGTCTTGAACCATGTCCAAATAAATATTTCTCAATCAATGCACAGTCTTATCTGGGTCTCATCCTTTTTTCTATGTATACTCAATTCTCTCTCTCTTCCTTTCTCTCCAATTCTCTCTCTTTCTTTCTCTCTTTCCCTCTTCTCTTTTTCCATTGATGTGCAGACTAACTTTTCCTTCACAATCTTACTTTGCATTGTAGTTTTCGTCAAACACAACAATTTCATCGATGTTGAAAACTGCTGCTGCTCTTGCAATCTAAGACACATATTGATGGAGAAAAAAAGAAGATTACAAAATATGTTGAACACATTTCATTCTGCAAGACTTTGCATCTATTGGTGGAGCAGAAAAGTACGCTTAAACAAAAATTGTAACATTATTTCCTATATATTCATTGTGATAACATTTTTTAACAAGAATTGCAAAACAAACTTGATCTCTATTCTTGAAAGGTTTTCTTACTATTCACACAGACACTTTACTTCGGTATCCTACATCAAATCATCAAAAGAAAAAAAGGTTCTCCTTTTTTGTACAGAGGTTCTTATGTATACTGAAGAGATATAGGTCAAACAATCTTTCCAGAAATCCATCTTATAGCATTAGGACATTACCTGCCCTGCCAAATAAGCCCGAAGCTCCAGTGATTGTGCGTTGTCAAGAATCGAACCAGGCACTGCGATGGCTACAGTGTAAGGACGGCCACATCTCTCTTTCATTTCTCTCTGTGCCTGTTCTGCTTTTTCCTTCTGTTCTTTCTCTTTGCGGATGGCCCTTTGCTTCTTCATCTCAGCCAACAGCTTTTCTTCTCGAATTTTCCTCTTGTGTGCTTTCCCTACCATACAAAGTTTCATTATTTGAGATCAACTTAAAGATTGGCAACAAACATAATACAATCTACAGAAAAAAAAATTAATTTTTGTTGTGGGTCAAAATTATTGCCAAACTCAAATATCAAAATTGAATGAGTAGATAGAGAGACTGAAAGTAATATGAATTGAATTATTTCTATAATTAACATTTTGAGCATTTTTAGATTAAGCACCTCACTTCAATAAGTTTCAAACAATCTCTTGTTCACATTACCAAAGCCACTTGATAATTCTTCACATAAAGCTCTTTTTTCTATAGATGCAAACCATAGAGTCTGCATTCAATTACTTGAAGCTTTTGAGTTGACTGTGGTCTGGCCACATTCAAATCATCTTCTCCAAATCACCTTTTTTGAACAATATTATACACATATATCCTTTAGATCTATTTTTAAGTAAAATAACGAGCATGGTTTTATAGCAATGAATCCTTAAAAATACGCTGAAGCAGGCTAACCAGTCAAATCCCCACAAAGCATATAAAAAAGTCTTTTTGTGTTTTCTCCTAAAAAATTTGTTACACAGAATCACTGACAAATGTGCACTTCACCAGGGAGTGGTGGTTTACAAGCTAAACTATATCAGACTTGGGTTGCTATTGCTAGCACTGGCACTGATGTAGTTTCAGTTTTACTAGACTACCTCTTCTTATTATACCTTCATTTTCTTAAAATTTTCTTCACATTTACAAAAAATAATAATTCAAGAAAAAAAAACGCATAACAAAAGCAAGTTCCCGTGAGGAAAAAAATAAAACAAAAAACAAAAAAAATCCAACAGACTTTACTCACTTTCCAAATGGGAAAACTTCTTCTGCTTCATCTAAGAAAGAAATAGAAAAGAATTATAAATAAGAATGATTAGAGAAAGCAACATTGCTTTACTCATTGACACAAAATGTTACTATTGTTAGGTATTTTTGTTTTCTTTCCTCTTCTTTATCTTTTTTTGCCTGTTAAACTTTTTTATTATTTTAAGGGGGACAAACCTGCACAGTAAATCGATCACTGTTCATCAAACTAGAGTTTTATAATCTGAACATTTTTAACAGAAACAACAACAAGCTACAGGGTGTTTGAAATACACACACAAGCATGAATCTGCATTAAAAATATCTCTCTCTCTTTTTTTGTAAATCCCCCCCCCCCTACTAGTTTGTACTATTAGTGCATTTTTTTTTACCAAGGGTTGAGATGCCATTTTAAAACTATATTTCAACTTCAAGCCAACAGGCCTACTATGGCATTTCAACAAAAGGTAAAAAATGGATTATAGGGAATGAGATCGAGGTAAAACAAGAGAAACGTCCCTTTTCTAGAAGACAACACCCAAAATACTATAGTGGTTATTGTAATATAGACCAAGATTGTAGAGTCTTAAGTCTTAAGTTTCTTACTTTTATTAAGCGATTTCACATCTAGAACTAAAAAACTAAACAAGAGCTTTAAATAAAAAGTTTTTAAAAAATCTGTCGCATATATTTTAAAATCTTGTATTCATAAGATAGCGGGTAATGTCATTTCATTTCCACATAATATTGTCTTTAAAATATTTTCTAAAAAATTACGATAGAACGTAAATCGGCATGTGCTAGCCTAAAGGATTAAATTTCACTTGGAGAGACAACAGAAAAGTTCCGCTACTCTTGTTGAAATCTCATCCCCTATAGTCTTCCACCACCAAAGGCAGTCTCAAGACTTTACATTTTGAATATTTCCCTCAGCAGGCCAATACACACCAAAGCAAATTCAACTCTGATTTCAGAGCATTACAGCACGGCTACCTATTACTGCATTAGGCGCTGCCATTCTGCCATTCTACAAATTTCAATCACTGCCTATAGATAGTATAGCCAGTAACCATTTTACAGGTGGGTGCGCTGAGGAAAGTGTGGATAAATTGCTTTCCTAAGGAAGTTACAACATGTGTCACGGTTGGAAATCGAACCCGCGACCACCGGATCACATGCCTGAGGGGCTAACCACTAAGCCCTACTGTTAAGTAAAAAATTAAAAATTACAACTACAAAACATTTGATGGATCAACTTAGAACAATAATTAATAGTGATTTTGTTTATTTGCTAAGAGTAAGAATCAGATTTCTTATTGAATTGGGAAGTGAGACACAGGTGTTCAAAACTGGGTTTTTTTTTTTTGATATTGTCATACTATGAGATTTTTGCAGGTCTGAGCTCCATTCAATATTTCATAAAAATTTGTTATTTAAAATGATAAATGCCTAGATATTAATTAACTGTTTTTATAGTCAGTAGGTCAACTTGAATTCTACATTCAGTCCACAAAGAAGACTTACCTCATCCACAGATGATGGCACTCTTTTGTATGACAAATCTCCAGGACTGGACTGCGAGTTCCGCATTTTGAAGCCTGATTGATCGGCCTCAGACATGTTTCTTTTCTTTAAGAAGTTTTTATTTGAAAAAGATACAGACTGCTCTATAATGGCTGTAATCTTCAAAATAGGACAATCACCTGAAAATGAGATAATAATAAAATTAAGACCTGCATATATTAAAAGGGTCTGGCAAACTGATTTAACTTCTATTGGCAGAAATTCTGCACAAGTTTAGCACTTATAGTTATACCAGCAAAATCACAAGCAAAAACGGGACAAATATTTGAATTTATAATCAATTCAAAAAATTTGTAAGTTGCTGCCTTAATTTTTAGGCCACTCAGGAACAACTGCAGGGCTTGAATTAGGTGTTCAGAAGGGCAAGCAAAAATTGCCTAAGTGAGGCCTGAAAATCAGAGGGCACCAAGGCAATAGTTATAGGTGATCATCAATTTGTTGATTAAAATTAGTAATTCAAATTTCAATTTAGTAAATCACAACGTTAAACGTAAAAGTAACAGCACAATCTGTTCCTTGCTCTCTATAAAAGTATAAAGATCTAGAGGCTTTGTTTATTTAAAAATGTGTAAAAAAAGAGTAGTCATAAATAAATTTATAGAAATAGAATAAGTAAATCCCAGTTAAATCACATTAAACAAAAGACTGAGAACAGTAACATTCTTCTTTGATCTTTCCATCCATCTCTGCCTGATCCATCTTCTTAAAGGCTGTTTATAATGCCACCTCCTCTCATAAATAGAGACATTTTTCTTACGTGCCTCTGACTTCACTTTATTTTATTCATCTCTTTATAATGACCTGATCCCCAAATGTTGCTGCTTTGTGACAGTGACATTCTTGTAACGGAATCACTTCCATACCGACG
>BMAT01000247.1:234195-258149 GCA_019649035.1 Elysia marginata
ATCAGATGCTGTTGGAAATTCACAATATTTATTTCCCGTTTTCACGGGCATACCGACTGCATGGCGCTTCCACTCACAATAAATTCAGTTAAATAATTCGCACCTTCATAGGAGTGTGTGTACAATTTTGATGAGCATTACCTTTTCTAACTTACAACGCTACTCTTTGAATGAAATCGCGAGTAATTGCAGTTGTAATTTGGTACTCCCAGACAATTCTAATAGAGTCTAGCGGACAAAGCTTTTCAAATCAAATTTTTGAGGGGGTTTTTCTATTAAAAATACGACACATTTTATGGGGAAAATCAGTTTGAGAAATAATAGTTACATTATCAGTATATTACAAAATTCTAGAATCCCGCAAACAAATTGCAATAAAACAAGACCTCGCCAACTGCAAAGCATATGAGTGTCGAAAAACTTATTTCTTAAAAGAAGGCTAGGAAAATTATTCTCTGAACGTATATCTTTGACCAGTACTTTTATTTATATAAAACTTTGTTATCACAAACACAGTGACTTCCTGATATAAATCCAACAAAAGGATAAAACTCTCGCTCACAACATGGAATCCGAACACCTTGTACACTTTAAACTAAAGCAAAACGAAAAATCCACAGCATGTTACCCACCCGACTCCTAAGCTCTATCTGGAATATAAGTAATGAAAGCAAGAAAGTTATGAGCCTATGAAAGAAAGCAAGACATAATAGACCGGCACAGCTTAGATAACAATGGGATGTCTTCCGACCCTTTACTCGCTACTAAATAATAGACAGGAAGAATGACACTGGAATATCCCGGATTCGGGAAGACTTAAGGTGGACTTCAGGTGACACCTAGCTTTTCATGCGGAACTGTCAGATAATTTTGTCATGCAAATTAAAAAAAAAATTTTAGTAAGGTGTACATTCCATGTATTATTTGTTAAATATTTGATAAATGTACTAATAGATGCAATAAATGTCGAATCACTTGGCTGGTCTGTATATACTGACTTCGATGATATTTTTTTTATTTTCAAGAACTGTTCATTGTCTACAGTTTTGCTTCTTGTCCAAGGTAAAATTTTCACCATAATAGTTTTCTATTTATTCCATCCCGGTTTTTACTGTTTGTTTGCTTTTTTTTTTCGCGTGTATGTGCTCTTTGCTTAGAATTTTATTTTTAAAAAACCCAGCCAATTTACGCATAATAGTTTCGAATTATACAGGTATTGTAAAGTTCCCTTATATTTTTTTTCATTGGATTTGCTTTCTTTTTTATGTGTCTTCTCATGTTTTCTCATTTATGTAGGCCAGTATCTTTTTTCGAAATAGATGTTACTTAGTTTACAAAGCAAAACATCAAATAATGGGTATGGTTTACACTTTTTTGCTGTTTTTTTTTGTTTGTTTTTGTTGTCGCTTTTGTCCCTTCAAAGACTTTTTCAACAGGCATAGCGATTTAGATCCCTTTCACAGATCAAGTTTGCTTTCAGAAAAGACTAGAATATTTCGGTTTTGATAACAAAGTTCGCCTTTTTAAAGTTTTCTCATATGGTAATGAACCAACGTAACATCCGTGTTGAACACAATAATTATTATGTCACTATAAGAAACAAAAAACCTGAGAGCACTGCCATAGCGCATGTGCACAGAGTGAACGAAACAGGAAAACCTGTAGCCAAAATAGGGTGTTGCGTGCAGGTTCCTATTGGATAATTGTTTGCTCTGGAGATAAGCGATTTTGATTTAAATAAATCGTGTTCGCCAATGTATCCGTCGCCATAGAACAGGATGTTATAGTTACACAAGCTGCTCGCTACGCGTTCCGTATTGTTTTCCTCTGGCTATCTTTTATCACTGCCTAGAATTTTAAACATTGGTTTTTTTCTTAAAACGACCAAAAGGTGCGAAAAAGCGAAAATTAGTTTTTAACGGACAACAAACTTCATAAAAAGGTCGTTGAAAGCATGGCGGTGCATAAGTATATTTAGCGTAAACATTCAGCACATCCGATTAGGAAAGAGATTACAGCGCATATTGTGGCGTCGTGGTCTATTGGTAGACGCTCGGCTTTCGGATCGAGAGGTCCGGGTTCAAGACCTGCCGTTTAGTCCTTGAGAAAGGCTATTTACACACATTTCTTCGCCTCACTCATGCGTTAAACGAGTACCCAACTATAGGCAGTAAAAGATCTTGTCAGAATGCGAGACTGATGCGCTTAACTAGCTGCTCCTCTGTGAGTTTAGAAGGTACTTTGTTTGGGAATGGTCTGTCGGGGAACCCATGTAAAGCGCTTAGAGCACATTAGTGGATAAGCGCTATATAAAAACGCTCTTTACTTTACAAATTATCGTTCCTGTTGGAAATCTTCCTTTTTTTGAAGCCAATTGGCTGCTAGCAGGAACCATAATTTTGCGCTCTAATCTCATTCCCAATAACGAATCAAGCATAGGTTCTAAAAATTTAAAAAATTATTCAGCCTATAGTAAGCCTTTTGTTTTTCCTCCTAAAAACCGAATTAGCTCTGAGCAATTCTATCAGGACGATTTCTTACAGGAGTCAATTTATTGGAATAAAATTGAGTTAAGTGTGAGATCCAAACTCCTGTACAAAAATATGACAGTTGATCTGCTGGCTTCAATATTACTATTGTTCCGTCGCCATATTAGGCTCTCTCACCATAACCGGAGACTAATTATACGTTACAAACAAAAAAAAACAATATTACTGTAAATAATGCATGTGTATGCTTTGTTCTGTGGAGTTACTTCTAGATTTCAAGTCAAAATTTATTTTAAATAAATTATTAGTTCAATATTCATCCACTTTTTATATAAAGCAAAACAACATGTGTTATTAGCTTTTCAGACCTAATTGCTAAACTAAAATGATATGATAATTTTTTAACAAATAATCAAGCGTAAACACCTGCTTGAGATGGATGTTTCACAAGCTCACATTTTTTATATCTAGATCCTTTGAATGTATTTGGAACAAAATTGAATAATTCTATGTGAAAACACTTTACCTATAGTTAGATAAACACGGCAGCAAAATTCCCATAATTAGCTATTAAAACGTTTCCTTTATTCCTGTTGGTCTTAACACACAGGGCGTGATGGGTACTCTCCCCATCTTTCCCTTGGTCTTATAGTTTCTGTGATAAGCTTAGGCAGCGCTGCCCGGGACAATCAAAGTGTAGTATCTGCAGCATAAACCACGAAGAAATATATCGCACTTTGGTTGTCTCCGGCAGAACCTTACACTGTACATTATTTTGTTTAAACATGATTAGTATATGGCAGGGTTTCTTTTGACCATCTACCTTAACAGTTTTAACAAATCCACCCTAACGCGAGGCTAATGAGGTACCATCAGTTCATCCTTTAACAACAAAATATTACATTAAACTCTATCAGATACTTTTGGAAGCCTTGCATTTGAGCT
This sequence comes from Elysia marginata, assembly GCA_019649035.1. NCBI lineage: Eukaryota > Metazoa > Mollusca > Gastropoda > Plakobranchidae > Elysia > Elysia marginata. The sequence goes on from BMAT01000247.1 coordinate 237,630, forward strand.
AAACAAAAGTTATAAACACCTTTATCCTACCTATATTTAGTGTCAAAGCTGTATCGATTTTTCATATTTATCAATGAATGAAAAACTTTTTTCTCGACAAACTCGCATATTCATTTTTTTTTCGAAATACAAAGATATCAACTTTACTTTTTATTTGTAAATATGAAATAATTTTGGTTTCTTTAAGCTGACCACTCTAACACCATACAAAATTAAAGGTTTTCTTTTCGAAGAGCCTGGTAAGTGAGAAAACCATCACATTCAGGATCACTGTTGTAAACGAATTAAATCATTAACCCACGTTCCAGTACACAATTATACTGCGGACACATATGGATCGAAAACTAATGTAATAATTAACAAGCACTTGAAATAGCAAAAAAAAAGTGTTAAACATCAATTTTTAACACAAATAGTACTGGAAACTGTGAGCCAATCCGTATTGTAGTCCCACTTTTCTCTTGACAGTCTTCAAACTACTAAGATAGAATCTAGTCTTTCAGTGGTATTTAAACTGAAATGTATAGACAGAGAAAGTAACGCTTATGCTAATCTGACAATCGCGGATATGATATGGATCGAAAAAACGATAAGCGAAAAATCTAGAGTTTCTATCTTGCATAATTAGCGTTCGTTTCGACTTCTCCCGGATTAGTTCAATGTTGTCACGGGGGGTTGCTTAATGCTCGCTTTGCACAAAACAGAAGATATTGAATAGAAAGGAAAATCAGAAAGAAAGAGAGAGTGCCGAGAGACAGAGAGAGGGGGGAAAAGAGAAAGAGAGACAGATAGAGAGAGAGAAGGGGCGTTAAGGATCTACGACAAATGGCAAAATTCAAGCCCAGCGCATTTGAAAAGGATCCCCGTAACCAATCTGTGATATTTTTTATGACTTATTACGTTCCGTGACGTAAATCGAAACAAAAGCTTGGGGGAAGATATTTTGGCAAATGGCAAATAAATGCGTGTTTTTGTCTTCTTTTATTTCTAAATATGCCTTTTTTTCTTTTTATTAAAATTCTATTTTTTTCACCTTAGACTTCTCAATAGCGATCGTCGCAGCTTTGATCAGAGGGCGTAGAAATTCTTCTCTCGGTTTGAGTTTCTTCTTTGCTGGTACGTTTCATGTCCTAAAATTATTTCTTTTAAAAACAATATGATATGCAGGGTGGCCTTTTAATTTTCTTCGTATTGGTGCGATTTTTGTTGTTGTTGTTTTTCAAAGACACCAGTTCTTTTTCTATTAAAGGAGATAAGTAAAAGAGGGGAAGAGAAATAGAGGGTGGGAGGGAGACAGAGTGAGGGTAAGGAGAGTCGGTTTATGCAAATATTGAGGTATCTGCCATGCCGATGTAATGATAAGCCCCTAGCTGTGGTGTTTAAATTCGACGTGCAGTTTTTCTTATACATGATTTATTGGTATGATTTTGTTCGTGATTATGTGCCGAGTTTTGAAAGGAATCTTCGACATGCACTTAATCACAGAATCAAATCGGTATTAAGTGTTGTAGAGCGCGTGAGTGAAAGAGATACATGAAGAATGGCAGGAGGGTTTGATATATATAAAAAAATAACCTGAGAAGAACAAAGAATGAGCTAGAATGTAGAAATTAAAGTGCAAGAGAGGGAGAAAATATAAAAAAATGTGTAGCATGCGCAATGGAGATATTGACAAATATAGCTAATTGATTATTCCAGGACACAGCAAATGGGTGGTGAGGGAGAGAAAGAAGGGCGTTTCGGTATAGAGAAGAGTAAGAGAATGGAAGAGAGACAAACAGACATACAGAAAAGAGAAGAATTCGGGAAAGAGAAAAGGATGAAAATAGTGGGTGAAAGACAATAAAAAGGAGGGTTAATGAGAGGAGGACTAAAGAAAGAAATAATATATTCTGTTCGAATAAGGAGAAAACAGGGTTGAGGGGAGAAAAGGTAAAATTATTTAAGGAAGATCAAAGAAGAAACAAAGAAATTTTAACAATGGTGACGGAGTTGAGGTGAGGACTGGAAAAGCGAGTTGCGAGAGGCAGAAAAGACGGTAAGATATTGAGATTGTTAAAATTTTTTATATCATGTCATATTAGAACTCCAACAACCCGCCAGCAAAAAGTCCTAAAAACTTACAAGAACTTGGTTTGGAACTCAAATCCATGTACACCTTTCTTGGAATTCAAGGAGGGTGATTTATTTTTAGATCACAGTCGATTTGAGAGATAGATAGATAGAGTGTGTGATAGAGAGATGCATACACAAATGCAAAACAAAGTAGGAGGTTGATTACACCCTATAACATTATTTTGTTATCTATTCATGGCGGTTAGTAGGCCCTGTACTCGAAGAAACAGGATATTTCCAAGGCTTCGTAGTTCTCCAAAACAGCTTTATAATGAAGGGAAACGAACTGACAAAATCAGAAATCTCCTGTTGGGCTGACATTAGGCAGTAAACGTCAAGTCTCCTATCATTGTTTAATGTAAATAAAGACGGCAAAATCAAACACTCCTTGTATAGCATCACGTAGACAATGCGTGCGCAGCCACATCCCCAACACCAAGACTGTGCAGCCTTAGTATAGACCTAAAGTAAAAATTACACACCTTTTTGTGCCTATTGGTAGACGGAAATGTTAAAATAAATGGATTTGTTTACGTTTAAGCCAGTTACTTTTCAGTCTTTGTGGATAACACATGATTGTCCCCAACTACTCAATTTTTGTTGTTGTTGTTGTTTTGGTAGTCATTCTTGTTTGAATCGACAACTAGCACCGCCCTGCGGAGAGCATGAGCAGCCAAAACGCAAACTTTCTACTTTGATGTAAGTGAAAAGAATATTTTTACATGGGAGTTTAACGTCTGCGAAGCTGCCCTTAGCTTCTTATGCGGCGTTTTTACAGAGTTGTGGAGACTTATACAACAATCAATTTAGCTGCACGCCATATTTACTACAGACTCAGGCGAGAAAGCTTTTTCCCTAAATCTTAAAACTATAAAATCTAAAAATAGATCCTATAGGCCTACGAGATTTCCGGTTGAGATTTGAAACGTTATTTTACAAATGATTATGCTTTTTAAATTTCTGTTCTTGTCTCAAGCTGTAAGTTGACACACTATAGTATAGGAAAACTCAAACATCTCCTAGGTCAGACACGAATGAGAGCCTTAAAATATAACTTTTTTTTAATGCAAAGCTCTAATGTAACAAAAATTTTAATATGGGGCCTGTTTATTGCTCGCCAACATAGAATTGAACACAGCGCAGAAAATGTTCAAATTGAATTGGAACGATAAAAAGTTGACAACTGTAAATGAGAACTGCTAAATTGCAGGTATTTTCACAAGAGACTTTAAAGAAAATAAAAAATAGCTGGTACAATTTGAAGGCCAATAAAAGTTGACTCAAAGAATGAAGTTTTTTAAGTCCTTGACATGTTATTTAAGATATCGACAAAGAATAAGATTGGTTTCGACTTCTTTCTATAATTATATTGAGAAACAGAGGCAACAAATGTTTAATCTTTAAATGGTTATACTGGTTACGCTTCGAAAATCAGGAAATTGTTGAAATTCATCATTGCCAATTAATTTCCTGGAATAATTTTTTAAAACGAGGACCACTTGTAAAGAAGAGCAGTTCAAACGCTAGAGCTCCTCGCCCAGTTATGCGATATCTTTCACTTGAGGATAAGAAAGTGGAATGAATCGATTCATCAAAGAAAACAAAGCATTTAATATTAATTTTTGCTGGAAGGGGGGGGGGCAAAGCTACATAGTATGCAGTATACAGTGATATTGTCTAATAATAATCCACTAAGACTGTGTGGTTAGTTTGTCTGTTCTTGTGTGGCGTTGTGGTCTAGTGGTAGACACTCGGCATTTGGGCCGGTACGCTCGCGGTTCAAGCCCTGCCCAAGCAGTTCGGGTCCATTTCCTACCAAAGACTCATTACATATATTCCTCGCCACACTCATTGTTGAAGGAGTACCCGACTATTGACAGTGAAAGGTCTTGTCAGTATGCCAGAGTGACTGGTGAGACAGCAATAAACGTTTCTACCTTGGCCTTAAAGAGTTTTCTGTCCCTCTCTTTTTTTATAGTTATAGCTTGACTTGGTGGCATTGTGAGAAAACGTAAGGACTTGTTATATACATAGAATGAACAAATTAAAATCACAAAACAGTTTGCCTAGCATTTTACACGATATGGAGGTAACTGTAAATGATTCACGCGTGTTGTTTTACTGCAGATTTTTAGTTGCCTGTAAAACTAAAACAGTAATAAAAGTTCTGAAAAAAAAAACAAGAAGATTTTGTTAACATTCTTAAGTCTGTGATGTTTGTAGTATCAGCGAATCTTTGATTATTTCAATCACAAAAGAAGGAATTAAAGACGGAGACAGAGAGAGACAAACCTACAACCAGGAACTCAAGTCAATTCAGGAAAAAGATAAATGACAAAATCAAAGAAGAGGTAAAATGCATAGCTGAAACAAAAGAAAAATGCACTTAAAATAGCTGTATAAGAGATAACCAGGGAGGGAGAAAGATAAAGAGACTGAGAATGAAAAAAAGAGTTGACATCAAGGGAGGGTTATTGAAAAAGTGGAATACAAAAAAAAGAAAGATAACAATGCTTCTGAAAAAAATTAACAATCAAATCAAACGAAAACAAGACATCTCAATTCACCACCAGCTCTGCAGTTATGTCTGAGCGGTTATGTACTAGTGAATCTCTTAATGTTACTGATATTACGTCACCACTCAAGGCCGAATTCCACCAGCTCCTATTCTATACCTTCAAAAATAGCCCTACACTTATTGTATGAAGCAAGGCGATACTCTCTTTTTAAGGCCTCCATATGACTCCATTTTCACCTAATTTTTATGATTCATTGCTTCCTATTTGAGCGTCGCCCTTTTTCTTTTCTTCCCTCATGCTCCAATAAAGTTCGCTAGAGCAGTTCTCTATATCGGATTGCACGGTCTACCTCAGAACCCCCTTCCCCTAGCCGTTCTTCCCTATCACTTTAAACCACAACCAACTCTAGCTTTTTTGGCTTGGTAAAGACATTGACTTCGCGTTTAGCTGGTCGATATGGGGTGATTTGATATTGGTGCGATAAGGTCTCATAAAAAAAGTTCTAATGGCCGAGGCAAGGTCCAGAAAATGTTTTGGAAATAAGGAATGCGAAGGTTTATTACAAAGTGGAGTGAGAGACGGTTTAAGGCTGTGAAAGGCATAGGGGATATTTTAGGAAAATTCAGATTAGTTACAGAGAGATCCTGTTGTAAAAGAGAGAGAGAGAGAGAGAGAGAGAGACTGGGCGAAAAAAAGAAAAGGGGGAGTGACTGAAAAAAAGACAGACATGGGAAATGGTTGAAGCCATAACAATTGTTCGAGTTGGATCCACTTGTGTATTGTTATTGATAAAGAGACAATCAACTCGAAGATTTTTATCAAGTTATATAATTTTTAAAATAAGCTGTTTGCCCTTCTTTGTCACCTTTTGGACAGACTGACAGACAGAAAAGAATGAGTCATTATGGGAAAAATTTTTGAGCAACAAGACAAGACGTACATCCGATTGATGAGAGAAACCGAAAAAAAAGAATGCAGGAAGATAACAAGAGAAAGATATTGTGAATGAGTTAGAGAGGGTTACAACGTAAGAGATAGAGGAGAAGAAGACACAAAAAAGACCATAAGTGATGAGGAAGGAGAACGAGAGTAAGGAAAGGCGAGAGTACAGATAAGGGATTGCAAAGGGTGGGTTAAAAAAGAATTAGTCTTATAAACAAAAGAGCGAGCGACAAACTCACATGCAGAAGGAGAAAGGGGGAGAGATACAGATTGAGGGAGGGGCAGAAGGCAGGAGATAGACAGACAGAGAGACATATAGACAGACAGGCAGACCCACAAACAGACAGGCAGACCGACAGACAGACAGACAGGCCCACAAATAGACAGATAGAGACAGGGGAGGGGGGAGGGGTAGAAGGCAGACAAATAATACAAACGAGAAAAAACTTTAAAAAAAAAATCATCAATACAGACGCGACAGCATATGACAAAAAGAGAATAAAAAACTTTCAAATCAGTTCTCATTTCAAATAAAGTTACATATACCTGATATAAAGGAGCCTGTCAATCTACGTAGCGAAAACGCTCGATTCTAATGCAGAGAAGACGACAGAGACCGACGATAGCAGACAAAAACCACAAACATGTTATAGCAAAAAGCACCAATACAGACTCGAAAGCATATTTATGACAAAAAGAGAATAAAAAACCTTTCCAATAAGTCTTCGTTTCAAACGAAGTTACGTATACCTGATATAAAGGATCTTGTCAATCTACGTAACGAAGACGCTCGATTCTAGAGTAATATCTAATAGCTTAACTGCACTTGGGACCTCATGTAAAGACTTTCAATAGAAAAAGTAATGAGGAAACACACAATGAATAGATCAGATGAAGACAGAAAAAGAATACGTGAATGAATGCATTTCTTACAATCATGTCTTCTTCTTCTTCTTCCTGAATTGTATGAATGCTAGCTATCAAGACGAAGAAAATCCAAATCCCGCGTTCTTGCGTTGCGTCAGGACAAAAGAAATCTTTATGAGAAGTTTTATTAAAATATTGAGCTAGTAAGGTTATTTATATCGGTGGATACATTACGCTGCTCTTATATTGGGGTGCTGAAGTTTTGAACACATTTTGTAATTATCTCCCTTGAGCTTCCAGAGTTTGGTTGCGAGCTATTATGTAACGAAACAAAAGACCGTAGAAATATTGCAATATTACTATATCTTTTCCCCCTCCTCCCCCCGCCTCTAAACCTTTTCATTCCTCTTACTTTGATTAATAGAGATCTGCAAAAGTGTAATGCTTAAGTCTAGGCCGGTAAGTTAATACTATATAAATTTGTTTATAATGATGTCAGGATATTAAACTCCGAGATTAAATATAATACCAGAAATATTTAATAAAGATTTTTTTTTCGTATGAAACGGTTGGAGAATCAAAAATAAAAGATCGCGATGCTTAGTTTTGTTCTCTTGTGGAGTTTTTTTTTAAATTTGGAATAGTGCGATCTTTACTATTAAAACTTATGTTTCATTGAAACTAATATTTCAACAGCAAAAAAAAATGAGAAAAATTGAAATTAAATATTCTTTATGAACACAAGTATCGTGCTCAAGACAAATAAATGCAATGTTATTAGTTCATATCAAATACAGCACAAATAAATATACATGTATAAAGCTTGGGTTGAACATGGCACAAAAACGAGAGGTGGTATTCGATATTCGTTTCTACAATAAAGCATAATTGGCCATTATTGCAAGGTTAAGTATCGATCTAAATTTCAAATATTTGCTTTTCTTTTGCCTTTATGTATGTCTCACTATCAAATATAATTAATTTGTTATAAGCAGTGCTAAGTGTGCAGAACTAACTTGAAACCAATTATTTTGTAGCTCAGGTTTGACAAAATCCGTTTCGATTCGAATTTCGCTTTAAATGGTGCTTTCTGATGCGATTCGATGGGAAATCAGACGTCTACGGTTAATATGTTAAATAAATAAGACGAATCTTGAATTATGTTTGCTGTCGATTGTAACCAGCCTTTTCATGTTAAAATCATGTTACCTATATTAAGAAGTATTGATTTTATGCAAATGTATTAGGGCCAAAAGGCAGCATTCAGGGTAAAAAACTTTGAAGGAGAAAAAAAAGGTGAGGTAACAATAATGTTACACTTCAACCCAATTTCGTTTCGTTTTCTCACCTAGTGTAGACCTTAGTTGTATTTTTTTAATAAAAAAAGAAGAATATGCTCTATGCCGTCCTCTTAATCACCCGATAAGCGCGATTTGTGCCGATGTTTTCAAGTTTTGAGATAATTATCTTGAATGAGGCTCAGAATAAGGAAATCAAGACGGTTGACGCTAAACCTAATATACCCTTAAGTGAACATTCAAATCTCAGCGTAGGACTTTGCTTTTACTTAACGCTTCTATTTTCGAACCTAATTTGCCAAATCCCTTAGGGTCCCCATAGAACTTCTCGTTCCTTCTCCTGTATGTAATTGAACAAGATTGCAGGGGGGGGGGGGGTAGGACGAAAGACTTATACCCTTGCAATAAGCCTATTACAGTTGTGAAACATAAGATTTATATTAGTAAATAAACTATGCGATTTTCTTTTCGTATCTGTCGCTTGCACAATATTCATGACTGTCTTTTAACATCAGGGTTTCTTAGCAATTTTTCTTGTCTGAAGTGAACATAGTCAAAAATAAAAACTTCACAGTAGAGTGTTTATGTACGAGAAAGCACACATTGCTTTTTTTTCAGTATCCATACATGTATAATGCATGTACTGCCCAGTGCATCATATATGATACGTAAAACAGGGGCAGCGTGGCAGAATGGTTAGCGCGTCAGACTCGAGATCTGGATGCCGCGGGTTTGATTCCCGACCATGTCATGTTGCAATTGCCTTGGGAAAACAAATTACCCTAACTTTCCCCAGTCCACCCACCTGTAAAATGGGTAACCAGCTACAGGCAATTCTTGAATTTGTGATATGCGCCTGCAACACCCTGCATATGGGTTTAAAGTGGCCTTAAATGTACTGGTCTGCTGGGGCACTAGTGGCGCTGCTCTGTGGCGACACAGTTACGCTGAGTAACGAAGCCAAATTTCCCGAAAGGGATTAACATAGTGTATAAAATAAATAAATAAATAAAAAAAGTACCATATATATGTTACATTTAAGACATTAACCTTAATGCCCAGCGTATCATATATAATACATATCGCATAAACAAAAAATTGATCACTTATCTAATTTAAAAAAAAACCAAATAAACAATGCAATTCATTGCCTGTATGGAGTTAACTTTAATAATAATGTACATAATTTTAATCTTAGATACAAATATGCTTGGGCAGTAAAATAGTTATAAGCGCATGGTAATTATCTTTCCTAACCAATAATATATATATATAAAATTTAATGAAAAGTCAAAGATTTTCAAGATTAGATATAAAAAAAAACATTGTCTATTGTAATTCGTATGACCATGTTCCAAAAAAATTTGCCGATAGTTCGTTCTCCTTGAAATACTGATTGAGCGACTATCTCCGTTAAATCTAAAAGTTACCCGTGCTCTCTTGCTACGTTGTGCGTTATTTTAGAGGCAACCAGGGTAGATATAGAACAAGGTTGCCTCATGCAATTTATTGTTTTGAATAAATAGTGGAGACAGCGACTGCGCAATGATTTAATATGATTGAAATATTTTAAAGGTAAGAAATTTGCAGTTGAGAAAAGCAGTCATTAAGTAAAAATGCACGAAATGTCTGCCTATAATATGATTCGAACCTTCGACTTATAACTAATAGCTTCGGCACCCACCGCCTTGCCACGGAGAGGAAGATAGATTATACCATGTCGCTACTGCGCTTCACACCTTTCATTAGATTTTAGTTACCGCTGTTTCAAGACAAAAATCTGTCAAACAATGAAGTGTTTGTTTGCTTTTTTGGAGAGGGGGGGGGGGGGAAGGAGGGGGTGTCCATTGAAAAAATATATCAGGGTATGGGAGAACTAGAGCCATAATGGTAACTTCAGTTCCTGAAACTGAAAAACTGATTAATATCTTTGATAAAAAATCCAATTTACCACAGTTGGTTGTTTTCACGTAATACAGAACATTAGAATATATCGATATGCCGCTGATTTGGTCAGGCCAATATAAATATTATCGAATAAATTGCAGTGGGCAACGACCTTAACAAAATAAATATAAAGCTGAAACATGTGAAAGGCGTTTTGGAAACGCGACAGAGCTGATGAGATCAGGGTAACCGGACCTTCAAAACTTCACCCACTCAACGCCAGTACTTTAATATCGGTGTTATATCGGTGCGTTTGGCACATGCACTCAATCTGGGTGTCTAGGGCAGGTACAAAAACATAAATCCGGGGACACTTTCGGTTGGGGGGCTTTCAGCTTCGCAACAATATGTCTTGAATAAAAGAAAAACCAACAACAATAACGAGAAAAAAGTAATAAGCGAAATTAACATTCTCATTACACTTGTCTCGTTCACAAGAAAATTGTATTTTAGATCGCGATCATGGCAAATACTTGTACGTCGTGACCCACAAACTAGTTTTATACCCTGTGTTAGGAGGGGCAAACTTTTATAGAATTGTCATGATGTTTGTACTGTATAGGTGCACAAACAGATGAACACTACTTTAATATTAATATTATTTTTAGTTTGTTTTAAAAAATTGTTTGGAAAACTGAATCTCAAAGTTGTACAATTTTCTTTTATTATAAGAATAAAAATTTCTTCGTGAAAAAATAAATATATATTTATATTATTAGTTTTGCATTGAAACTTATTATTTCAAAATTTGGCGTTTATTATCGAAAAAATAGGAATAAAGACTGGCGTTTGTGAACGAATAAAAGCTGGCGTTTGTGAACGTGTGAAAATGGCGTTTTTAACCAATAAAAATTTGCCTATCCCAGCGTTACGAAACTTTCTTGTGCGGCTTTAGCCATATCATACAAAATTATCTCGGGCGATTGGTCAACGATCTCAATCTGAAACATTCAAATCACATCGATAACCTATGGTTAATACTTCATTAAATAAATACACTTGTAATGTCTTTGTGTTTGATAGCTTTTTTTCTTTATTTTTAGTGAGAAGAAGGGCCGCGATACTCAGACCTCATCATCAGATGCAAGTAAATTGTGCTCACCTTTTATACAATGGGTCTTGAATGCGCTGGTCTGTAGGTACAAACTATTTAAAGTTTAGGAATTTTGATGTGCTTATAACGATGGCCTCGGCCAGATGGGAAACCCTTGTTAGCATTTGAGCAATATGTAATAGCAATACATAATTATATGTATAATATATTCTGTAACATTTTATCAGATGGAATTTACTTTGTGAGATTATTTTGTGACTTTATTCCTTGCCACGCTCTTATTTAGGCCATAGCTATAGATTACATACTTTTATAGTGCTTATAAATTTTTTTTAAAACTAAAAAAATGCTTTTTTGCCACCCCAATTATAGTCTAAATGACCAGTTGGGGGTAGGTCTAAACTTGAAAAACCGCAACTTCCTGCATTTTTATGGGAAAAAAGTAACATGATCGATCTGTAAGTGTTTACCTTTTACAATGAATGATGACCCACTATTCATTCTTCTCTCGTTCACTTTAGGTTGCCGCTACTCCCAAGAAACGACCTTGACATTACCTAAGTGAACTTTCAACATTTCACATATTCTTTGCTTTCTTTCCTTTTTTTCTATTGACAGTCGAGATCGTAAATTGCTTGTGTCAAGAGGCGATCTATAGCAATGTCTTATCTCGAGATCTCTCGTCTGATTAAAATCATTCATAAGAAAACGATTAGCATTAAAGGTAGCGTTTCTTGACACGTGGATAACATTACCTCCACGGTTTGTTTGCTGAAGGCCTATAGGTCTACTTTATCCGCAACAAAGGTCATTGAATGGTTGGGTACTCGGAGAACCGGATACAAAATCTCAGTTCGTAATCGTATTAGGAATCTGAATTCCAAACTTCCTGAAGCCGTGATTATTAACCTGGGAATCGGTTGTCTATCGATTATCTTGTTGAAAGACATCGTGGTGGCTCTTTAGTCAGCAGCACGCTCCACGAACCCTTCCAGCCTAATGTCTCTCGTTTAGTTTACAAATGCTCAAAGGTTTACAACAAATGCACTTCTGTTAACTGGGGTCAAGCGATAAGTTTGAGCCTTTTTGTTCTTAAAGGAAAGTTAATGCTACACAGAATCCTATAGCATAATCTGTTGAAACATGTTAGTATTCCGCATTATTTTTTACAACAAAAAACCTGTTGCAGACCTTCGAAAGACGACTGCGGTTTACAAATAAAATCTTCATTATAAATTGCATGCGGAAAATAAAATCATCCATGACTGACCCACATCATCGTCTTTCAACTCAAAATACCTTCAGCCAGGAACAACAGACCATTCCACATTACATGCAACAGAGAAAGATACAAAAGTTCATTTCTTTCCAACATCGGTCAGACTGCTTTCTATGACGTCATAACTATCTTTAAATATTGAGCCTTATAATTATAGTACTTGCCTGTTTCAAACTTATGCACTGTATGTTATTGCCATTTTTCCATATGCCACTGTACAACGACATGTATGTAGATCTATATGTATGTGTTTGCTACTCTATTAGTTAGTATGCTTGAAACTTTGTACCATAACAAAGTGCAAATATTGAACAATAAATATTATCTTATCTTATCTAGATCTAAATACCGGATATGTCAATAAATACCAAATTACAGATCCGATACCGTATTTGATTACAGCACGGTAGATAAGCATCTCGGACATGTCCAATGTGGAAGCTTACAAGTTCCTGGCATCGTAACATTACACGATACGCCAGTGGTACCCGATTTGCGGCTTGTTTTCTCACATCGTCATGTAAAGATTATCACTCATCATGGTCGTTCGTACTTCAACGATCGTACTTCAAAAACAGGGTCTAATAACTGGGGGGAAAACTCCGGCAGCTTTTAAATGCTCAAACAATATAGTCACGAGAGTTCATGCAACAAAATTAATACAGGCCTTTAACATTATAGGCTAGCTACTAAGTGAAAGAAAGGCTACTGTGTTGGATCTGGGAAAACCCATAAGTTTATTTTGTCAATTTGAAACAAGATGGGTTTGAACTCAATTATTTTGTGCGAGGCTAAACATAAATTGATTATTATCGTAGTTCAAAGTCCTGTAAACCGATAGGTAGTGTAGAATTGTTTCTTTACCTAAAAGATAGCTAGAAGTGGAGAAAAAGTCAGTGGGGACAGGGCAAGTAAAGTAGGGTAACAGAAATGCCGTGGCGTGGGTAGTAAAAGGAAGAAAAAAGGGACTTTGTTGAAACTGTTTATGAGAAGGCTAAGAGGAAATTGATGGAAAAATAACGTACGATGATATAGCCTGGTTTGAAGATAGATAAATAATAGATATACATTAAAAACCGATAGATAGATAGATAGATAGATAGATAGATAGATAGATAGATAGATAGATAGATAGATAGATAGATAGATAGATAGGTAGATAGATAGATAGATAGATAGATAGATAGATAGATAGATAGATAGATATGTAGTGAATTTCAAATTTTTATACATATTCAAGCTCCGATATTGGTGGAATTATTGAGTGTCGGTACTTCCTTCCATTGTACAATAAATATCATTACGTAAGTAGATAGATAAATAGATAGATTTCTCAAAGAAAAAAAATGAAAGATGAAAGATATGGAAGCAAGATGAAAGAGGGTTAGGTATGATAGGACAAAAGTAATAGTGATTGAAAAAGATTGTGCATCGCATGAGTATACAGTATACTTTTACACATATCAGCTTATGAAATAAGTTTTGAAAAGGGCATACTAAAGGCCTCATACCTTATGGCGATAATAATCTAGGCCAATATAGATCGACACAGAGCCTACTTTTGTCACTAAAAATGAAAAAAAAATTTTAAAAAGTTCAATGAAAGCGAAAGCGAGCTTGGCCTACTGTGCGCTAGAAACCCTAATTCAAAATGATGTCACTATTCACTTCACAGATAGCGTTATCAATTCTTAGGCTTGTATTCAGCAGCCTTGATAACTCGGCGTCAGAATTTCGATCAAGGGTTGTCTCATCTTCATTAAAGTGTCAAGCGATCGCCCAAGGACTTTAATCTTTCTCATTAGTTATCAATCGTAGTTCAATGCGGTACCGCAGTAAATGTGTTATTTGATTTATCGATGATAGCGGTCTGTAGACAAATAGCGTTGAAACATGACAGACAAAGAGTGATGGAAGATTTCTCTTCTTCTGTTTTGTGTGTTAGAATGTTCAGTTGGAATTACAAAGCAGTATTAACTTGAAACTTCAAGTTGAAATTACAAGATGTCCTGCGATGTATAGGTTAGTGTTGAAGTTTCGTTATTCATAGATCTGTTTTCGGAAACGCCCATAGAGAACAGGCTGAATGTTAACAAAGTTCTGCAAATTCTGCAAATGCAAAAAACCTAATAATGAACAAAGTCTCAACACATATCTAGTTTCAGAATCAATTGAGGAGAAAATATAAAAGTGATAAAAAGAGAAAAGCGATAATTATTTTTAAAGTATTTGATAACGAGTTATGTAATTAAGTCAATTTAGGCCTGGGTTCTGTGTTTAAGAAGTTTTAGTTTCATATCGAAATCTAGCTTTAATAGATGTGACAACGAAATAAAGCCACGGCTTAAGTTAAAGAATATTTTGAAAGAATAATTTATCCACGAGATATTACTTATTTTAATCAATCGCATGTTGAGTTTTCTAGATTTGGATTGCATTGCAGATACATTTTCCGGAACTACTGGGAATAGAAGAGATGTGTAAGAAACAAAGTGAATAGTTCAGTAATAGTTTCTGCCGCGAAGTAGTTTTTCTTAGCGAACTCTTACCTGAGAGACTGGCGCCAGCACGAGCGGAGGACCTCCTAGTTTTGTTGCTGCTGCTGTTGTATCCGACACCGACGACGATGATGACGATTCTCCTGGTGATGCAGCAGCTGCTGCTGGTACCAGCTGACTGGGCAAAGCCTGCCCTCTTCGCGGCAATGATGACGATGATGTTGACGATGATGATGCTGCTCCTGCTCGATTTCCCCGCATCGTAAGGCTCTTTGATGATATGCTAATTTCTAGTTTTTGTTGCCGTTGTATGTCAAATGCCTCAGGCTTAGAGCTTGCTGTTTTAGGAATGTGGTGCTGCCACTTTCAAGCTATAATTGTATTTCTAACGGTGCACCTTGTGTCTCGCTGGTTTTCACAAATGATTTTGATCATTTAGGGACTTAGTGTTGCTTTGTTTCGTGGCGCTTTAATGTTCAGTTTAATTTGCGTCTTGCTTTTTACCGTTGCTGCGTAAATCCTCTTCTAATTAAGGTGTAGCAATTCTTTGTTGTTTTTTTTATTGTCAAGCCACTAGACTTTTGTTTTATAAAGCGTCTTGTCTTTTCAGAGAATCACTTAAGGTAATCTAAGCTTATATTACCTGTTTGTAATATAATTATTGTTCGGAAAAAAATTCAAGAAGTTTATTATAAGCTGGAGTTCAGAAAGATGTCTAAAATGCATCCTTGATTAGGGGAACTTTCAAGTGAAATAAAATTTCATTCAAATAAGAAATGATGAGAGATTGCTATAGTCTCTTATAGAATCTTATGAAGACTAAAGGTTTAAATACAGGATAATTTTATTTGAAACTTTTTGGTCAACTCAGGTGACATTCAAACTGAAATTCAATTTTATGAAGAAAAAAAATTGGGGAGGAAAAAAGGGAAATGACTGCGGTAATAATTATAATCATTGTGTGCTTTGCACTCTTTTCCCGAGAAGTGGGTGGGAAATGTAAATATATGTATATATCCGCTGTGTACTAGAAAACAATGGTTTATCTTGCAAAAGCTATTTGCTATATAGGCCGAGACAACTTTAACAATACTTATCATGGGCAAAGTCCGTCACTGGCAGCAGGTTCGGCGAAAGTGTTACGTTAGAGACCTTTAGCACACGCACCGTGTCGCACTACGCGTACGTGAAAATTGGGAAAAGCAGATTGAGGAAACTATAAAAATAATGGAACCAGTTTCTAAAAATAGACTTACAGACGTTCGCGTCATACTCACGCGTTGCTGCTTAAAGTCTGTAATGTGTAAGTAGAATAAATCTTTCCTTCCCGTCAGTATTGCTTATTTCACTGGTGTGGTGTATTAACGGTAATAGATTCGATTCCTTGTTTAATTTTTTATTGTTGCATCTGCATCCACGGGCACTTTTTGGTAACCGTAGCTAGGTCTGTTCAGACTCCGAGGCGGCAAAAAAAAATGTGACCATAAAACCGTTATGCCTTAAACAAATATAAACAAAGGCCCTTCTCCTTGTTGCGTAATCATTCACACTTAAAACAATTTGAGAGTGTTGACACAGTTCCAGTCTTTAAGGCGAAACTTTTGCCAGAACATGCAACCATGGATGAGGTAAACAGTCACAAGAGAATCTGACATTACTTAACAACACGTAATAATTTCCCTTATTTGAAAAAAAAAGGTCAAACATATTACTAAAATAAAAGTTTAAAACTCATATAAATATACTTAATATTTAATCGCAGCTGTTCGTTTTTTCTTGTTGTTGTTTTTTTTTTTTTTTGTCTGAATCGTAAGAATGTTCCAAAGTTTCATTGTAAATAAAGATGCCGAATCGAGAGAGGTACGCACGCATCTAACATGGCTAACCGCCTCCACAGTACAAACTGTGGTCATGTACAAACTACAAAGCTGCCAACCTGTTTGAAAGCCTTTGGTTTAAGTACGGTGGCCTAACCTTTGGTCCATCCAATGCGCTGGTACAATGAAACCACATTTAACTTTACTCTTTTCTTTTTTTTTTCACCCCTCACAGCCAAAGTCGTTTAAAGTTGGGCAATTGAGAGTAGGCCTACAAAAGATCTCTTGTGTAAGACCGAAACACAAAGACAGGCCTTTGTTAAGACAGGTTCATTATTGGATTATCTTGCCGAGTATACTGTGTCACAATGCTTACTTTATATCTCTATCTACTGACAAGAAATATTCGATGCAAAAAAAAAAAAAAAACGGGCAGTAAGCTTGCGTGTTTTTCTCTGAGATTGCTCTCAATTTATATACTGTTAAAGATAATGTTCGAAACATTGTTATCTTGAATCTATGTACCGTCTTACCCAGCTTTGTTTGAAAGATAACTCTGACGTTGATATTTTGAGCTTTTGTCCTTGGGATTTTTTACATATATTCAAAAGTTTTAAGTCACTAAAAATAAACTTTGCAAGAATTCATAAACAATGCCGTCAAAGTACTAGTTGAGTCCTCATTTGCATCCAAAGAAGATATTGTACTAACGATATCAAACAAGATATCGTATTAACGATACCAAGCAAGATATCGTATTAACGCTACCAAGCAAGATATCGTATTAACGATACCAATCAAGATATCGTATTAACGCTACCGAACAAGATATCGCATCACCGCTACCATACAATGGTATGGCATTAACGATATCAAACAAGATATCGCATTAACTCTACCAAATAAGATAATTTCTATTAATGCTACCAAGCAAGTTATCGTATTGACGCTACTAAACAACATATATCGCATTACCGCTACCAAACAAGTTTTAGGATTAACCCTGCCAAACAAAACATGGTTTTAACGCTATCAAACAAGATATCGTATTAACTCTACCAAATAAGATAATTTCTATTAATGCTATCAAACAAGATATCGTATTAACGCTACCAAACAAAACATCGTATTAACGCTACAAAAGAAGACATCGTATTAAAGTTACCAAACAAAACATCGTATTAACGCTACAAAACAAGATAATTATTAACGCTTCTAAACAAGATATCGTATTAACACTACCAAAGACGATATCGTATTTACCGCTACGAAAGAAGATATCGTATTAACGCTACCAAGCAAGTTATCGTATCAACTCACGAAAGTTCAGAATGATGTGCCCAAATAACAACATACTGAAGAGACAATGCATTGTCAGCTTTACTTAAAGGCTTGAAAAATTACTCCAATTATAAAATTGCGATAAAGTATTCTCTTACCGTACTTTTTCGGAAACAGAAAAGGTTAAAACAGCATAAAACCGGTAACACAGAGGAAGTTTATAACGGCACAAGCCATGTACTTCAATTTTTTCGGAAAATGTCGCTTTTTACCTGACACAGGAAGTTTTCCATAACGCTAAAAGGTTAAATTCGTAAGCCTCCTACTACGGGCCCTAAGTAAAATTTAAAAACTTTTTTTATTCCCAATTATACAATGAGTAGTAGTAGTATGTAGTAGTAGCAGCAACAGCAACAGCAGCAGTGGTAGTAGTAGTAGGCCTAGTAGCAGAAGTTGTAGTAGTAGTAGTAGTAGTAGTAGTAGTAGTAGTAGTAGTAGTAGTAGTAGTAGTAGTGGGCCTAATAGTAGTAGTAGTAGTAGTAGCAGCAGCAGTAGTAGTAATAGTAGTAGTAGTAGTAGTAGTAGTAGTAGTAGTAGTAGCAGTAGTAGTAGTAGCAGGAATAGTGGTAGTAGTAATAGGCCTATAAGAGTAGTAGGGCCTAGTAGTAGTGGGCCTAGTAGTAGTAGTAGTAGTAGTAGTAGTAGTAGTAGTAGTAGCTTTACAAAGAAAGCAGTTTTATCAATTAGATGGAACACGATAATAAATTACCAAGAATAGGCTACACTTCTACAATATCTAATCAACGGTAATCGGATCTCGTCCACTTCAATTGTCACGTACAGGAAGATCTACATAAAATTCCGGCATACCTAACCTACAATAATGTTCTGACTTCTTGATCGAGATCTATAACAGGAATCACGCACTCTGAGAGTTAGGAAAGGAATCTTCCGGGGTTTCCCGTGCACTGCTTTGTTGGGCCAGCGATGTTTATGATTTCACTCTCTTACCTTGGCTTGTTGCGATCGGTTTTTATATGAATGCTTGAGGGCCAGTGCTATTCCTTTGAGGTCTGGATACAATGCCTCACAGAGAAAGGGTGGGTGGACGAAGAAGGGGGTGGGGGTATGAATGTCTGAATGGGGGGAGGAAGAGCTGTGTCAAAAGTGCGAGGTTCCATTGAGTGAAAGAGGGGAAAGGCGAGAAATGGCGATAGAGACGATAAACGCGAATGAATCAAGAGGGCGTAGTGGTAGAAGACTGGAAATGTAGAGGGTGATGAGGGGAGGGGTGAAGAAAAGGAAGAAGTAAGCATTTAGGAGAACATGTTGTGTGGACGAAAATTGAGAGAAATTGGTGGGGTTCGCGATGTAAAGATGGCGGAGATAGATAGAAAGAAGGAGAAAAACAAAAAAGAAGAAGAAAAAAGTTTGAGAGATAATAGAAAGCATTATTTTCTTGAAGAGTAGAGAAATCAACGACAGGCGTTGAGGAAGAAGGACGTAAACACTCAGTAGAGGATAGATAGATAGATAGATAGATAGATAGATAGATAGATAGATGAATATGAAACTTTTTTCCCCGATGGCCATGGAATTCTCTTTTGGTCGTGGTTTGTTACACAAAATATGTACATTAATAGATGTATAACTATGTCTCGTCATTCTAATATATTCGCTTGTGCATTAAAACAGTTATTTTTCAGCGACGACATTAAGCAATAAGTAATGAGGTCGTTGTGAACAGATATACAAGAAAAATGCATAAAAATCATCGTGTAGTTAGATAGATAGATAGATAGATAGAAAGATCTTGAGAGAGAGAGAGACAGAGAGAGAGACAGACAGACATAGAGAGAGAGACAGAGAGAGAGAGGATATGTACGTGTGTGTCAACATAGTTATGATAATTAGTGTTTTGCCGAGTAGGCAATTCAATCAGAATGGGTTGGTTCAAAGAAAAACAATCTAGTTCTATGGCCTTGTTTCTGTGGAAGACAGAATGTAGTGTCACTCCCCCACCTCTCTCTCTCTCTCTCTCTCTCTCTCTCTCTCTCTCTCTCCTTCTCTTTGTACATTTCTATATGTCTATAATATTGCTTATTGATCTATCGATCGATCTATTGACCTATCTGTCTCTCTATTTATCTATCTATCTATCTATCTATCTATCTATCTATCTGTCTGACTGTCTGTCTGTCTGTCTATCTATCTATAGACCAACCATTTTCCTTTTTTTTTCGGCACTCAATTTTCGTCTGTGCATATTTTCCTTCTTCTTCCGATTTACTCTCCCTCTGTTTATTTTCTTCCCGTCTCTCCGTCCGTTTGTCTCTCTAAAAAATTCAGAGCACCCCCCCCCCCCACCCCGTGTCTCTCACTCTTTATCTGTTTTACCTTCAGCTCTTTGAAGTGATGGAAATGATAAAAAGATATAAATTTACGAAGCAGTTGGTGTCATTAGTGACTTGACACCGGCCTCTATACAAACCGGTGGCCCACACGATGTTACAGTTTGTTTTATGACCCAGTGCTTTATGCTTTATTTAAAGTATGTGTGTGCGTGGGGTTACAGATGTGATGGTGTGTCAATGTATGTGTTGTGCAGCTAGAACTTCCAGAGTGTGCAGGTTTTTGCTTTTACTATAATTGTGTGTCAGTGTTTGCTGATGGTTTCTGGTGGTACCATCGTCATGAGATGTTGCCGATCCCGATATAGGTTCGGGTTCAATATCTTACGAACAAAATCTCTCTCTCTCTATCTCTCTCTCTCTCTCTCTCTCTCTCTCTCTCTCTCTCTCTCTCTCTTTCGCTTTCTCTCCAACTCTCTCTTTCTTACTTCCCCTTCTCATGTCTCTTTGTTGGTTTAATTTTCAATTGATACCTCTTTCTGTTTCTATTTT
>BMAT01000247.1:282220-302210 GCA_019649035.1 Elysia marginata
AAAAAATTGATAGAATCTTACAACTTTAATCAAAGTTTAAATGATCATTCTATGAGATTTGTAGAGAGATTTATCATAGCTGCTGAAATATTTTTTCACAGATTTGTAAAAAAAAATAAATTAAATTTTGTTCTTGGGTTGAGCATAAATATTACCACAAGACCATTTTCATTCTCTTGACAAACTGGCACTCCCATAAGGACAATAAAAACCTATAACATACATATACATTACAAACCTTATTCTCAATGAGCCACTGCACAAACCGCAAGTCCTTGGCTTCATCTGTATCTGGTAAGTCTACCTCTGTTGCATAAAAGGAAAAAAAAAGGTTATTTACTTCGAATCGCAGTTAACTGTAGAGGTATGCTAAATAAGCAAACCCAATAACTGGAGCTCTACCGGTGAAAATTAAAGTGCAGTATCTCCCATATGGATTATACTGCAGATATTGCACTTTGATTATCACAGGCAGAGCTGAGGAAATTTTTCATCAATCACAGTGCTATGTAAGATCTTACTTTTGGAAAAACATTTGGGGTTTTTTTTTTTCAATAAAAGTTCTCTCTATGAGCATATCCCCCTTTCTTATCTCAGTAGCCATAGCACACAGATCAAATCAGCAGTAACCTATATTAAGTGTTATCCGCCATCAAGAACTACAGGATTTGATTCATTTACCCCTGGGCATTTTCAGACATACATATTTAAAAACTGCCAACAGAAAGCTATTCACCTATTTAATATAATTTTTTCATCATACACAAACCAATTTGTCAACTTGTGAAGAAAACAAATCAAGGATCTGTATCTCTATTGGTTAATTTTAACTTTTGAAAAAAACAACCCAAAAATTTGTATCTCTATTAGTTCATTTTAAATAATTTTTTTCCTAAACCATCCAACAGCAAAAAATGAAAACAGTTACAAATTTATTAATGATGTTATCAATAACAGTTGTTTTTGCTCTAGCTCTGAACACAGACATAGCTAGATGGTTTCTAAACCTTTCTTTTTGAACACAGACTAAGCGAACCTAAACTCTTGCTGAACGTTTTTTATCTGAGATTTTTTGGTTCATGGCTAGTTTGAGGTTTAGAGGCTGTTTGAGTGACTGTTATGGAATCAGAGGTATATCTTTAATTAGAATCTAGATCTAGACCTGGATCTCTCCCTTCATGAGACATGATATAAAAGTTTCTACCTGATCTTGCCGAAACTCAAACAAAAGTAAACAGAAAGCTTGAGTGTTTAGGACAGTTGTAAATGCACAGGAAGTACATTGAGAAGAAAAAAATGCATGCTATCCTGTATATTTATAGCTTGTGTCCACTGCATACACTGTCAATTCTGTACATGTATGAGATTAGGCATAAATGAGCTAACCCTGTATCATGTGCACCTTTTGCTCTCCCCTTAGCCCCTCAGCCACAGAACACAGATCAAAGTGTTGTAACTGTTGTTAGTATAGTCGGATGAGCCATCATGAAATATCCGCATTTAGGAAAAACTGACATTAACACTGTGTCGTGGGCATCTTTCCCTTCCCCCTCAGCCCCTCAGCCAAAGCACACAGATCAAACAAGGTAGAAACCTATGTTAGTATAATCAGCCATCATGAAGTATCCGCCTTCAGGAATGACTGGCTTCAACCCGGCATCTACTAACTGCTTCGCCAAGTTGTCTCTCTTAGGAAGAAGTTCCTCTGCTAGCGACGTAAGATACGACTCTGGCTTGCCCAGGCGGGAGATTTCCAGTTCCAGACCTCGAGCCACTGCTTCCTGTTGGCCGATTCAAAACTTTTTGTTACTTAAAAATAAGGCAATAAAGTTCAAAGTTAACACTGCGCCATCAAATGACTTTTGATACTTTATCATAGTCTGAGTAAAATATGTGATGCGACGCGGTGAAATCAGGCTTATGTCAAAATGGGTCAAACCCAAGAAATGGCTGATAAAAATTATAAATTACTATCAGATAAGTCTGCCTCGCCGGCTAATAAATCAAGTATCTCAGGTTCTAGTAAAGTTAAAGTAATGTGTGAAGCTTTCTCATAATACTAGTATTAGTAATAACTCCAAACGTCCAAAATTTGACATAGCCTGATTTCACTTTGTTGGGACACATATGCCAGCACATAGTACCATTGAGAGAGAGAAAATGATGGGCACTCTGTGTCTGAGGGTGACATAATCCTTCAAAAGATTGCATTTGTTCCCTTGTTCAATGTATGAGGTCGCTTTTTACTCATTTCCATACTTTTGCAGTGAGTCCAAATTCTAAATATGAAACAGGGAACTGTAATTGTACTGGCTGTACTTCTTGATAAATGTTCATATCAATGCCAAAGCATCGGCATGGACACTAGTGAGCGGCAGTTTTACCCTTGTGAGAGTAAGAATTGACAGGACGGACAGAATGTTAAATTTGAATGTCCTCATAAAAAATCAGGCACACTAGCTGAAAAATTATGAAATGAAAAAGTTCACATCTTGTCTAGATGATGACAAAAGCAGACACACTCCATAGAAACATCATGGGCTGATCATGTCAGCCATATTAACGAGATGTTAACTATATTAAGACTAACCTTTATGATGCAAAAAAAAAATTAACATAAAACGCTTCTAGGGTACAACCGAGCCAACAACAGCCTTAATTTCTTTGCAGTTACAAACTGCTCTGTGACAGACAATGTGAAGGTGACATTCAAAAATCTTGACACAATTCATACACACAGAGAAAGTCACTACCTGTAAGGGTGTCGGGGATGTGTATATACAGTTCTGGTGGACCACCTGGGCACAGCTGATCAGAGCCTCGGGTCCGACACACCAGCCCAGCTTCCAGCCTGTGACACTGAAGGTTTTGCCTGCACTACCAACAGTGACTGTTCTCTCCCACATGCCTGGAAGACTGGCTATACAACGATAAAAAAACGTTTCATGAAAAAAAAGATAGGGTAGGCCTACTCTGAAAACAGGTATTTAGATGACACTGACTGATAAGAAGTTTGGTTTTGACTTGAAATTAAAACAATTTATTTAGGGTTTGATACATAGGTGAAAAAAATTAAAGAAAACATAATGTCTTTTGGTGCCTTTTTGATGGTAGTCTGGCTACACACACAAAAAAAACAAGTTACATGAGAAGAAAAAAGATATGGTACTCTGAAAACAGGTTTTTAGATAACACTGACTGGCAAGAAGTTTGGTTTTGACTTTCAATTACAAGTATCTTCAGCTTTGATACATGGGTGAAAAGAATTTAAAAAACAAAAAAAACATAATGACTTATAATCGTTTTGCTTTGATACTTAAGAGTAAAGAATTAAAGAAAACATCATTTAATTAGCCAGGTTCTTAGATAACACTGACAAGATATTTGATTTTGACTAAAAATTTAAACTAATTTTGCTTTGAAAAGAACTTAAAAAAAAAACCCATAACTATTTATGATCTTTTTGTTTTTAAATATAAATGAAACGAATTAAAGTAAAAACAATGCCCTATGATGCTTCTTACTGAAAGTTTAGATATGAGTGTAAAGCATTATAGGTATAGGACCTAAGTTTTCAAAGACATTCAAGCAATGATATGAAGCTGTAAAAGAACAGAGAGAGTGACCAAGTCTGGCAAACACAGTCTTCATAAATAGTTTGAGATGTTAAATATCAGATAAACACTTTGAGGAATGTAAAGCTTATGCGAACAAATAAAGACGTGGAAGATTGGGAATCTGTGGTCATATGGCGGAGAAATTCTTACCTATCTTGATATGCTTGTTGTTGTCGTACGTCATCCACTCGTAGACCTCGTCAGAGATGCACACAACATCGTGTTTCTTGCACAGCTCTGCAATCTCAGTCATCTCCTCCAGATTAAAAACCTAGCCAGAAAATAAGATACCTTTTTCAACTATTCAACAAAACATGCTAGTATTATGTTGATACTTTAAACGATATTTTCGTCTGACATTCCAAACACTCAAAAACAGCTTAAGGTTACAATTATTCTATGAAAATATCATGAACTTTAATTGTTGATTTTAAAAAGTTTTTAAAAAATTGAACTATTGATCTAGCTAAATTTTTAAAAATCAAATATGAACATTTAACAGTTATTCTAAGCGTTTGCTTTTTGTTGGGTTTAATTTTGAAATAGTAATTCAGAAGCTGTGTAGCTAAAGGTAATGATTATTAATTAAAAAATTATACTGTAAGGCTAAAAAATTGTGAAATTCACAATAACTGAGATTTTTGCAAGAAACCATGTAAGTAGCATTCCATAAAATAAATCGTGCTTGCAAAACTTTTGTGAAGAATAAGTCAACAAAGACCTTTTCAGATAATAAAAAAAAGGTCTTTGATACAAGATTGTTTATGTCCTCGGTCAACAAATTTGAATGACTGAGGTTTGGTGGCACAACTTTCCAATGAAAGGAAAAATAACACATTGACAGATTTGTAAAATCAGGGGATTTATATATCAAGCAGGCCTATTTTCTATATTTGCATCACTAGTTATTGCTTTAATGATTCTATGCCTGTCCTATAGATTGATAATATTCAAAATTCTTGCCCTTGAAAAGTCTATTATAACTCAAAGCAGTTTTAAGCAACTTTCGCTTGTACTGTTACTCTCAAATGGGAACAAAACACACCTGTAAACAGAAACGGCTTCACATTATAAACATAAAAGCAAAAATAAAGGTAAAGCTTTGGCTTTGCTAATTCCTAATCTGCTTAGCAAAAAGCTGCCGACGACAAGTCAAGACCTTGCATGAAAAGGGAAACCAGGAGAAACAAAACAATTGTCACTGATATACATCAGTGTCTTTCCAAGTTCCAGACTTAGCAAAATCAAATCATATGAGTAATGGCTAATGCTTTGTTAGCTTGCACGTGCAACTATTGCACTACTCGTTTGTCTACCTACCTTGCCAAGAGGGTTGTTTGGTGTATTGAAGATAATAAGCTTTGTCTTGCTGTTGAACTTGCTAGCTAGCTCAGCGGGGTCCAGCTTCCAGTCAGCACTTGACGTGACTGTGCCCTCCTTAGTCTGTGGTATAGCCCAATGGGAAAGAAGAAAGTCAATGTTAAAATGTAAAAAAAAATCAAAACAGTGGTAAACTTCATGGACGTGTTCACACTGTAAGGTGTCTTTTTGTTTTTTCTTTATTATTATTAGCCACAGGGCTCGAGATAATTCACAATAGTGTTAGGGATGGTTTTAATTATAGGATTTCCTTGCTTTATGTTGGAATCCTCATTAATATCACAAGTGGTGCCAGTTCAAATCCTACTCTGTTCCATCTTTCATCTTATCTGTTGCTAGATCTAAGTTTGTGATCATCTTTCTTTACTACTAATATCATTACAATTTTTAATAATTATTAAAATCATCATCATTGATTTTTCACAATTATAAACAAAGTAAATCAATTTAAACGGAACTTTTGCATTTACTATGAATGAGTCTGATCTCTTAATTTTCACATTTAATATTGTCAGCAAACACACTTTTCTAAGCCTTTGAGACCTTAAATAGCTTGACAATATTAAACATCTTAGACAATTTGGATTTTTCAAAGCTCATATTTATGAGTGATCCTATAACAATCTCACGTTTCGCTCTCTGAGACTGGTTGCGAGATATAATAATTATGGCTATTGTTAGTGATAAAAAAACATTCCTTGTCCATGGATCTCCGTATAAGTTTCCTGTGAAAAAGCTTAGGGGAGGTTAAACTACCTAAAGTAAATCCTTGCCCATGGTCTGGATAATTAGTCCTCATCCAAACTGTGTGTATTAGGGCCGGGTCTTACCCGACGAAGAAAAAGATGAATCCAAGAATCGGGCAGATGGCCCATGGCATCCACAACAATGAGAGGACAGCCTTTTGAGTAGGGTTCAAGGTCAAGGTAACACATCTGATCGGTTGGACGCTAGGTTCAGTGTAAGCCTACTTGAAGACTTCAAATTACTTTGAATCATTGCATCGTTGAATAGATCTGTGCTGGTACCAGTCACCAGGAGGCGCAGCAATTTCTCTCTCTTTTTCTGAAGCCTGCTACATTCTGCTATATACTTTAATTTGGTGTTTATATTTCAATCATCGTAATAGATCAATGTCATTGTAAAACCATGCAGAACTAGAGAGCCAGGCCAGTTGTGAGAAGCCCAGGCCTATGGGGTGCAGAGAGGTGGAGGAATGGCCTAGTATGAGTGGTGGGCTAGGTATCTAAGCTTATGTAATAAAAACGATCCAGCTAGGCTGTCTTTTTGTTGTTTCTTTTTCTTAGTTTTTTTTTTTTGCAGGGGCGGACGGGGAGCACTAGGTTAGGGCACTCATGAACAAGATTACGAACCGGCAGGCAAGGGTACCACGGGTTGAGTTGAGCTGATCATTACTTGAAAAATTGAGGTGATCTGTACTGTGTTGTCTGTTCTCAAGGTGACTTTGGGTAACCGAGGGAAACGGATTCCTGGCACGGCACTAGTGTGTATCATGTAGCTTTGAAACCCATGTTTTTTTTTCTAATTATTTTGGGAATAAAAAGAGAAGAAAAGAGGGTAAAAAACTTACAGGCCTCAAGGGAACAAAGACTGGAACGCCTCCAGCTACTTTGACCATCGGTTGGTAGCAGTCAAAGAACGGTTCAATAATAATAACCTGAGGAGAAAGCAAGAAGATAAAAACACAATAGGTATTATGATTTCTCTTGCAGCCAGTCACAATGAGTCTTAAGCTGTAATTGAAATGTAGTCAGATATTGGTATCACAGAAAAGCTTATTTTCTCTACATAGAAATAATTATAACAAACAGAAAAGCTCTGTCATGCTTCTGTATAAAGTTATAGCCGTTTGAAGACGGCAGGGATATGACTTGTGAAATTTCAGAAAAGGAAGAATTTAACATAAATATTTAGACGACTACAAAGGTATTGAGGCCTTAGCAACTCTACGAATTAAAATTAATCTTATAGAACACAAAATTTCAACATGAGTTATGTGTGAAAACTGTTTAGAAATGGTTTTAGTGTCAATATCTAAAATTTAAAAACATGTTTTACTTCTGAACACCCACTAAACCTAAAAAGCCTATACCTCAAAACTAAGCCATGCCACTGACAGCTCAATTGGACAGAAATCGATAAATTTAAACTTTCTTGTAAAAATTGAGTATTCTCTCTTCTTAAGCATTTCTTAACCTCTCAGCACACTAAATTTGGGAATGCCATAGATAACTTCTTTACCAAACATATCTATTCTAATACATTGCCTAAAATGGGGTGAAAAACTATTGCCTATTCTAAACCTGGTGCCTTATAAAAAATAACAAACCTCATCTCCAGGATTGATCAAGCCTTGTATGGTGCAGTAGAGAGAACCGTAGGCGCCTACATTGACCAAGATTTCAGTTAGAGGATTAGGTACCCTACCCAACTGGGGAGCATAGAGTTTAGAGATAGCTTGGACGAGCCTGGGTAAACCCTGAAAAATAAGCGACGGAGGATATTGACTTTGGGTTATCATTCAAAAGGCTTTTGGTATACGTAGTCGGGTGCTAAAAATGCACTATTGAAAAGTTGTGCTGTATGATAAAAATTTATATAAATATTTATCATTTCAAATCATATACAATGAACATGTAATTCGTCATTATTGGTTCAACACACATTTAAACACATTAAAAGAAATAACGAACATTTAAATAAGTTTGATTTCTAAAGATTAGGTAAAAAAAAACATGTAGCCTTAATTTGTTTATGTTTACAATATAAACAATTAAGTATGTTAATGCTTTCAAAACCTTCATTTTTGTTGTCTGCTCAGTGGTGAAAACAAGAGCAATGTGGTTATTTTTGAGAAATTAGATATTCTATAACACTGATGACAAGGAATATCAAGTTAGTGACTCTTCACTGAGGTAGCCTAAACACAAAAGCTGTGAGGGTCTTCGTTCTTACTGCACTGCGGGCGTACTGGTGAAGGGACGGACTCTGATCTGCGACGACTTCCTTGAGACTTTCTACCACATGACCTGGTGCCATGAAGTCTGGAAAACCTTGACCTAGATTTGTTGCATTGTGGGCCACGGCCATCTTGGATATGTCCACCCTGTCATAATGTGTTACATAAATGTTGTAAAATCATGATACCAGTTAGAGCACTTGGCTAAATGGTTATAACAGAAGTTCATTTTAGACCACAGTGTATGGATGGATATTGCCCTCTAATATGCAGTATCTGTTAGCTTAAAGAGCCGTCTTTGCATATCAAATTTAATCTAAAATTTACAAAATAGATTTTTTCACACATTTTGTATGAAACATTAATCATATTAAGATGTCACAAAAGGATCTCCCCGCATTTAGTTTAGATTACATTTACTTTCAGCAAAGTTGCTTCACTAATAGCTGAGTCTTCAGTCGAGAGTTTCAAATTATCCCCTGTGAATACATTTCTATATGTGGCAGTATAGCGCTGCCACAAAATGAGTCTACATACATACAATGGCTTTTAATCCAAGAAATGGGCATTTTTGAGTGCTTGTTCGAATTCAGATAATTTTTTGCATAATTTGAAAGTTTGAAATTAAAATGTTAAAAATGTGTTTTTTTAGGTTGTTAAAACACGGTAATGGCCTTTTGACTCTAAAAATATAAAGATTCGCCATTTTTGCAAAATTAGGCCACTTGGGTTCAATTTTGTTCAAGTGCAATAACTCAGAACCAGATAAGATATCAAAATAACAATTTACACAACCTTGAAAAGCTTTTAAAGGCCTTTCCATTAATGTATATAACTTTATCTCACAAAACTCCGCATGAAGACTCTTTTTGGGGATCCCCACACATATTAACAATAGTTCCTTTAACGCAGAGGTGGAATGGTAACATTTTTTTGTCATCATCCAAACATACATGAAACAAAGCGTAATGATTCTGTTGTTTCTAGACACATAGAAGTCCATGTTTTAACCAATATCTGTAACGTTATTTTCTCGATTTCAATGAATTAAACATTCATCTTAAATAAAGTGATAAATGAATCACATGGACGTATCCAAACACATGTACTCAATTTTACAAGGAATTCCACAAACTTACCATATATTTTTCTCTGTTCCTACCAGTTTCTTAGCAAGTCCAAACTTTGTTGACATTTTCTGTAGAGGATAAATAAGAGTGTTGATAGACACATAAAGTAGGAATGAAGCAAGCTATCGTTTATGATTACAAACATTTCCTTGCCAAACCCAGGCTCTGAATCGGTGCCTCTGCTTAAGACAGTACAAGAATTTGAAGAGTTTCAAGATTTTAAAAAATGGTTATAGTCTTCTACCGCCGAAGGCAGTCTCAAGACTTCACATATTTTCCTCAACAGGCGAGTGCACACAAAATCAAATTTAACTCATGTTTCACAGCATTACAGTAAGCCTGTCTGTTAGGCGCTAAAATACTAACATTCCACAAATTTCAAGCACTGCCTTTAGCTGCAGCTGCCGGACAACAAGTCCATGGCGTTAACAACTGAGCCACGCTGCTGCAATGAGCCATTTTAACTCAGTGTAAACAACCAGAGTCCAGCTGCAGCTTTGGAAAGCTTAGGAGACACATATGACAAAGGGTTTCTTTGGTTTTACAGAGTTATTTTGCTGTATTTTGCTGGAAATATTGAAAGTCAATTTTGTGTAACACAAATAGTCCTTAACACATTAGCATTATGAAATTCATAAATCCATAAAAGCGCTTCTATGTAACCCTAGGAAAGTGACCTTTAGAAAGTGATCCTTCCTAGGAAAGTCTGGGAATCCAATGATAACCATATTTGCTTAGACAGTGAAATAAAATTCCTTTTAGCACTAAAGCAAAAAATCCTGCCCACCACATGCACACACGGTACACCTCAAGAATGCAACAACACATTTAATAAATAAGTACCCAACCAGGCACATTTTGAACAGAAACACAAATGCAGATGTGTATTCTTAACAAGTAGTACTTTACACGATCAAAAATATTGCCAATTAAGCAATTCGTATGTCACGAATAACTTCATTCCAGCGGTCACTTTGGGTACCTTTATCAGTTACAAATAGCTCTGACCCCCCACCTCACCACCCCTTTTCCCGTTCATTAGAGACCATGCATTATCGGCCCGCTCAGAAGGACGAAGCCCATGGGGCTGTTCCATGGTGAACCTCTTTTGAGTGTAAAAATTTAAAAAAGTTGTACCCTTCAACTAGCTATTTTGTTGAGTGGTGAGATCAGTAGGAAAAAAAAGTCAGTTGATGAATCAAAGCTCAAAGTGTAGATTTCTTGATCTAGTTTACATGGAAGGATTTCCACAGAGAGGTACAGCCCTATTCTAAGCCTAAATTCGTAGTTACTGATTCTCTGATAGTTTAGAATTATAAGGTCCTGAACAATGAAATGCACTATTTTCAAGCATGAAGAAAATTTCTGACGAGGCCCGTTAGCCAATCATCTGCTGTAAAACTCACGCTGCCTATGGGTGTTATTACTTCGTACAATACAGACTTTAAGCAGCCAACGAGTGAGCATGACGGGAACGTCTGTGGGTCTATTTTTAGAAACTGGTTTCATTATTTTTATAATTTCATTGATCTGCTTTCCCGATTTTCACGTACGCGTAGTGAGACACGGTGCGTGTGCTTAAGGTCTCTATTATCGTCGTCAGTACGCAAGGTCTCTGTTGACAGCGTTGCACTTCTGTTTGTATGGTTAGAACTAGATGTATCTAGACTGATCGGTGGCGCGATTCAGTCTGGGGTGTGACGGGCATGGTCAATAGCCTGACACCTGTTGTCTTGTCAAGTCTGGTCTGTCTCGGAGTTTTGTAGACATAACCTCTGGTGTAGATCAGGTTGTTTGAACTAAACTGAGACACTGCCCGCAAGGTGGTTTTTATACAATCCAATGCACCAACGGCTTGATATAAACGTTGCTGGACATTCTGATTTGGGAATAATGTGAGAATATACTTACTCTATCGCCATCAAAGAAAATCAGGTTTTGGAATGTTTTTAAAAATCCAAATCGTCATATTTGCGAGACTATGTGCCATGCTGTTTCGGAACACCGGGACTAAACAGAAAGTTGTTTGAAAGAGAAAAAAATATTTACCAGGATCAACGGGACTAGATACAGTCTGGGGCCAATGGTGGCAGGATTTTATACGGAGACAACTATGCTAGGAGTAAGCATTATTGTTTGACTTTGGAGGAAAAAGAAATAATCAAGCAGTTTCTGTGTAATTCCATTAGTAATCAGGGAACCAGGATAAATCAGTTAAAAATAGTTTTGAGCTGAGGCCTTAGTAAAAAAAAACCGCTGGATTCTGCTATAAAACAAACCTTTTTTATTTGCTTCGGGAAAAAAAAACTAAATGCAGAGTTAAAATCTTTTCAAATACTTCAAGTTAAAATTTTTGGCAGCATCTATTCTCAATAAAAAATTTTTAGCAGTCCGCCACTATCAGATAAGTCAAAATGTTAGACGATTAAAGGCAACTTGCATATTAAAAAAAAACAAACACCAAATATCCACTGGCTTTATTGCAGTATTTCAAATCATTGGAGCAGTAGGGGGCAATCCGAAGCTCACGTAAATACGTTTAGGAACACCCTACAATAGTATACGTTCAAGAACATTCAAGAACACACACACACATTACAAAGTTCATGAATGCTCTAGATCCAATATATAATATACACATATTCATAAGTAATAATCCTTCAATATTATGTTCAAGAATATTCTACGATCATATGTACACATTCATACATGAATACGCTCAAGAACAATTTATCATCGTGCACACACATTCTCACGTTTAAGAAAACCCTATAAATGTATAATACTTTTTGGTCATATAGAACATCTGACGATATACTGGTAGTAAACTTTCAAACAACTCTAATCTTTCAGAAATTGGTTGGGATCTCGTTTGCTGGCCATTGTCAACTTCCGATTGGATCTATCAGACCGCAACAACCATGAAAAATATAAATTTGTATCTTATAAACGTTGCTGGCCTTATCAACACTAAATTATGTTTATATCTCAAGTTCCCGCATGCAGGATGCAATAAACATCACTCTGTGTCGTGAGTGGGGTAAACCTTACGTTATCTAAAAACTAATCCAGATTCTAATATGTAACATATAACGCTACTCACCTACTGGCAACTTATTGTCTAAGTTATACGTCAGATGTTACGTGTTGACAGCTCGGTGTCTTAGCTATAAGGTTTCCTTTCAGGAAATGCCCCAGACCGCATATAAAACCAGACTGTTTTCAGTATAATTATGAAGGTTTTGGGTTATTACTTGTATGCTGCCCTAGATTAAGATAAGTGTGATGAGTACATAACAAAATTTGCATCTATAATAAAGCAACGGCGTCGTGGTGTTGAACAAATTCAAGTTTGAGATAGGTTTAATATCAGAGTAAGTCTTTAATTAGGCTAACAGGCTCTCTCTCTCTCTCTCTCTCTCTCTCTCTCTCTCTCTCTTCATCTGTTCTGCATGTCTGTCTTTCCCTCTCTGTCTCTCCGCCAACTTTCCTGCAGCCAATAAATTAAGCTACCTGCAAATGCGCGTGACCCATTGTGATATCTACACATTAACAAACAATTAAGTTCAACGAACCGGTTGGCATGTGTACACAGGAACACTATGTACAAAGAGATCAAGTACATGTCCTACGCTGAGAAGTAGCACTGGCAGTTTATTGTCTTCGCTGTATAAACCTACCCGTATGCCCGGATCTTCGAGCACTTAGACCTATTTGCGCTCATCATAATTATGCTTTCTTATGAACAACACTATTGTTTATACTGTTAGGTTATTGTGTATTACTCAGCACCAATATCTATCCGCCTCTCACACTCTCCTTTCCTCCCAAGGTGTTGATCACTTTCTATCTGTCTCTGTCTGTCTGTCTGTCTGTCTCTCTCTCTCTAACCCCTTTACATATTTGACAAACAACCTTCTCTTCTCTATGTATATGCGGGACGACTTTGTTATAGCACTAGGTAAAAATCTTGCAATATCAATTTTAAAAAGTCACATATGTTGACAGTTGCTCATTTGCTATAACTTTCTCTATCACAGTCTCTCGGTTCATCCGATCCGCAGCTAATTGATTTACACATTTTGTTTTGTGTGTGTGTTTATAAATATTACAACATATTACAAAAGAAGTCACGATAAATAACAATTAGGATGCAACAAAGTGCTTACGTATTTTAAGTGTCTTAACTCTTCATCCGCAGCATTACGGAAGAAGGTCTAAACATAGAGTCTATAATATGTGATACGACAGAGACAACCGATAGTAACGTATGGTTGCCAAGATTGGAGATCCGCATAGTTTGTGTTTAAATGCAACCTGTGTTTAATGAGTTAAAAGTAAAATATTGCTTTTCTCGGATCCAGATAATTCTGTGATCGTCTACAAAGCATATTGACTTATACATGTAATAGTATGCTTGGTTGTTACTGATGTTACAGATCTCCTTTCGCACCTGGCATAGCGCCAGTCTGAAGTTTTATTCTCTGCTTTTCCTCTTTCTCCCTGTCGTATTAGCCCGTCAGCAACTGAATCTGTTTATCTATTTGACAAGCTAGCAGCTATGCATATTATACAGTACCTATCGTTTAAGTCTCTGTCTCTCTCTCTCTCTCTCTCTCTCTCTCTCTCTCTCTCTCTCTCTCTCTCTCACCCTTATTTCTTTTTGAACGTGAGCCATCAAATCTGTCATTGATGTCACAACGCACTCTCTAGTAAAAACCACGCAGTCCCAAACCGTAGCATTGACCGTAAAGATATCAAAGAGATCAGCTGTAATCATACTGCTACAGGGATTTAGTCGGCGACAGGCCACTAATTTAGAATTTTTCTGACAGATTATATATCATAAACTTCAGTATTACTATCCGAATGACTTTGAAGGCAGGCAATGGAATATGCCCATCGCAGATTATTTTCAAATCAGCAATATTTATTAGTTGAGATAAATTTAAGATCATTACATCTATGTAAACTTCATTTTTTTTTTAATTCAACCTTTATACTTACGCTGTTTATCTGTTTTCTTTTATTAAAATTGTTTTATTTTTCTTATTCTAATTCTAATATACACCAAAAGATCTAATCAAAATCTAACCGTAACCTCATCTCTTCTACTTTATTTCTATCGATGCGTCTATCACGATTTTCAAAATTAAATAGCTAATGAATCAATGGCAAGAGGCTCGCTATTTCGATATAACTATTGATTTAAGAGGCGATGAAATATAAAAGAAAAGTCTTGATACATGCCCACGACGAGATTAACAAAAAGACCGCAACGGTAACGTTTTGCTGGAAAAGGACATACAAAACCAGGTAGTTTAGGCTTCCGCGTTCCAGCCGCCAATTTAGCCGTGACGGCGTTTCAACATAGCAGAGATTTGAAGAGACAAGGCAGCCTTTTCAAGCGTTTAATGTTTTTCAACACCACATTTTCGTTTAAAACTTAACAGTTCTACTTAGAGTATTAATAAAATCGTAAGCCACTTAATTTAGGAGTTGGATAAACTGCCCCTAATTTTTCTCTCTTGGTACCTGTACATGGTGTGTACTCACTGCAAACGAAAGCAGAAAATGAATTGAGACTACGTGTTTTCACGTTGTAACAACAACACTTGGTTGGTCGAACAAATCATGTGAAATTCGGCAAACCAAGAGTTTGATCAGCGGGAAATCGCGGAAAACGGGTTGATACTTAACCCCTCAGGACTACACTAAACCACAGAGTTCCACGAATTTGCAGAAAGCCATCATCACTGCAACAGGAGGTCGCAATGCATTTTTCATCTTAAAGATCACTGTGCACTTAGTACCACCAAGCCAATGCGTGTGGGACTACCTGTCCTGTAAATGTCACAACGTGCTTACTAAAATGATGAGCAGGTCGAAATGCGCTGCACATACATTGTATTCGTTCAACAGGTCACCTCGCACTCTTGTTAAAACCTAAAGGCCAAAGGATGTGGCGCTGACCCTAAAGACCACTACACACAAAGCAAGCCAGAATGCGTGATGTCGACTGCATCCACAATGCTCAATAAAAAAAAATCTATTTACATACCTCTGTGGTCGCAATTACGCACCTTATTAATACCAGAGGACCAAAAAGCGTGGCACTGGCCGATCACTTCGATCCAACGGTTACAAAAAATCATCAACTTTTAGTCTATTTTTTTTTTAAGTATCCATTTGTAAAAGCGCCATTTGTCATCTTATACAAAATGCTGTATGCGCCATACAAGTTTTAAGATCAAAACAGTCAGGAAGTAGAGTTTGCTCTTATTTTTAAACCATTTATGCTTGTTTACTATCAAAATATGATAATGTGCGATAAAATAAAAAAATTAAACCCTTTGTGCAGACATATTAATATTATAAACAAACGTGACAAATTGTGTGTCAACAAATTAAAACCAAATAATTGAAATATAGATGTGCATAGGTATATTAGTATAATAACTTGCTAACAAATTTACGAATTCATAAAAAAAATGCACTTCAATTTGTGAAATAGTATGGTCAATTGAAAAAATGGAAAGATTTAGTGATCCTCGATTTAATCATCACCTTAATTGATCCTTATCTCACGTATAAAATTCGGTGAAGAATATTAATAAATCAACTTAGAAGAAAGCGATGTTTCTTGTTAAATACTGTAAGCTTGTTCAACAAATTCTCGGTAAGGAATTTTTCACATGCTCAGGTACTTCACTCCACAGTTTAGGGCTATAAATAGAAATGACCTGTTTCCTGTCTTTGAACTAATGGGTCGAGTTTATAGGATGTTTTAGTAGGCCCTGCCTGATCGCATATATCGTTCAGGGACATATTTCTTCAACATATCTTTTAAATGCACAGAGGCATTTCCTTAATCACAATCGAAAAAGTTGCATAAAATCTAAAACCAATGCGTTCTTTTATCAGTAACCAGTGGGGATCTTTTAAAACAGGAGCTACATGGTGACTTTTTTTAGTTAAGGAAACAACACGCACGCGTACACACACAAAAAAAGAAGAAAAAAAATGAGTAAAGTATCATCAATAGACTAGACAAGACTTACTCGAGGCGGAGCCACAAACGTTCTTCTTGACGGGTCAGAGTTATCCCTCTTGGTTACCAAGTGACTTTGGGCTGGATGAGTTCCTTGAATTCCGTGTAACTGAGTGCAGATATGAAAACTTCTGCAACACTTGAAGACAGAGCTAGATCTAGGCCAGCCCTGAGCTCTGAACATGCTATGAATCACGCGGCTGCGGAGGAGAAACCAGAGGATAATGGAAGAAGGAAAAACAGTTCTCAGTTTTTTATCAGATTCCTTGCAACCTTTTGAAAAACAGGAATCTAGATCTACATCAGTCCTGCCGGCGACGACGAGAATCAAACTATCTGAAAGCCTACACCTAACATTAATGTTTTAGAATACTCCTTAAGAAGCAAATGCCTTAACAAAAGTACTACTAGGACTAGCCATCCCTCAAGTTTTACAAAAATTACTGTGGGTCAAGAGTTTATGTAACAGGCACAGTAAAATTATTTTAAAGTGTTTGATAGCCTTCAGTTAGCAACTCCAGACTGTCGCGATACTGCGCAATTTATTGCATAACAAGTTTAATCGCCCTCACATGTCTTGATTGGGGCACGACGCCCTGACCTGACCTGACCCAGATTAAACCGAGCAGCTATTTGATTGGTGGACGTTGACGATTGGGTAAACCTTCGCAGTTCCAAGAAATCCGGAGTTTTGATATTTGTTCGATACAGGGAGATAATTACTATATTATGAAAGGGCAGAGAAAGATCTAGAAAGAACCAGAAACTTACCCTTAGGTTATGTGTCTATCTAGACGAATACAAACCGGTTTGTATGTAGGCCATTTTTTACAAAACAAAACAAAAAAAAAAGGTTGTTATAAATATAATACAGCATCTAACGGTAAGGTAACCCAGTTAAGTAGGCACTCAACGTCAGTTCTGTTTGACCCGACATTTGAAGCCGAATCGGTTGAGAAACTATGTGCAGTATCTTTGTTGTGTTCGTTGGGTGACTCATCAGACACACGCCTGATATGGTCGGATGTAAAAATTCTAATGATACCTTTTCTTCGTAATAACCACGCCAAACGTTGTAAAAATCTATGGCAACCAACGCGTTTTTACGTCTAACAAGTCTAATAGCCCGTTCACTTGAATGGTAGAGAAACAAAATTAAGTGAAAATTTCAGCACAAAAAGATAAACCAAATCAGCTGCAAAGTTTATAACTCCTCAACCTCATTACGTTTATATTTTTTACTTAGACGACAGACCTACTCATCTTCACAAACTTAACAGCGGGCCTATTTTATGAAATAACCATCCTAATTTCGCTTTACATTGGTATTGAATTATAACTAATATAATATCAGAAAAAGAAATCCCCCTTTTTTGTTCGCAATTCGTTCTTCATCTTTTTCTTCTCCTTGTTGTTTTTCTTCTTCTTTTTTTTCCTTCAAAACAACAGTTTTTCTTAAATTTAAAGGTCTTGGCTTTAAGCTGATAAATTCCATGATTCAAAGCTTACTAAGACTGGATGATTTCTCTCCTGCCCATTTCTCACCCTTTATGAGAACCCTGGAGAACTATGGGAATTAATTAAGTATTACCTGGCTATCCTTTGCTGGCTGATCAATTGACTTTTTAGGTAAAATTTGATAAGTTTGACCCTCTCCACATTGTCCCCTATCCTTCCCATAAAATCCCCTTTGAACGTTTAGTTAAGTTTAAACAAGGATCGCGTGCCCTTTTGGGAAACCAGGGGAGGCAGCATGAAAAATCAGCCAATGGTTCTCACAGTAAATGTTGCTAAAACGTAAAACGGCGATTAAAATATCAACATTCAATGTGAACACGCTGAGTGGAGAAAAGAAGGACTCATCGCCATGTCTGAGAAATCTGACTCTGAGGTTGAGCTAACGAGCATCCAGGGGCACAGGATGCACCACCCGGAAGAGGAAATAAAGCACCACAGAACCGGAATCGAAGGATGGATGATCATTACGAGTGCGGCTGAAAAGACTAAAGACAACTTTACCATCGGAGGTGTCGGTATATTAACGAACCCACGGGCATAGGGTACACTACTGAATGTCGAACTCATAAACACCAGAATCATGGTAGCTACCTTTACAGGAAATCCCAAAACAACAATGGTGGTCTGTTACAGCCCAACTAACGTCTCTGGAGAAACCCAAGTACTAGAGTTTTAAACGCAACTACAATACACCATAGAGAAGCTACCAAAACATAACGTGATCATCGTCGCTGGAGATCTAAACGCGCAGGTTGTGACACAAGATATAAAGGGAAGCAGCAGCTGTCATGAGAACACGGACAGAAATGCCCAAAAAGTTATTAGACTCATGCAGGAGTGCAACTTAGTAAGTGTACTATAAGCACTAAGTTCTTCAAGAGGCAGGGTAAACAATAGACGTTTACTTACCCTTACAAACAGAAGGCGCATCGAGACCCTATTATTATCAACAGGAAATGGCAGAACAGCGCTGCTGGACTGCGAAGCTTACAACAACATGATTTCAGTTGGATCTGATTGCAGAACATGCAGAGCTAAACTGCGACCACCAGTAAAGTGTCAAAGACTAAGAGAACACTCTGCAAGTAGTCACAACTACAAACTGACATTGATGTTCAATCAGGATATAGTACTTGGATATATAGTAATTGCTGTTCTTGGGAACAAAACAACGAAGACTCTATGTACAGCGGAAACAACGTATAATAATGTCACGCAGGCACATCAGGAAGCAGCGGAGGTGTATATTCCACTCACTCCAAGAAAGAAGGAAACAGTTTTATGGGAAAATAAGGAAATCGTGTAAAAGAGATGAGCGTTACATCAAGCTTTCAAAAATACTTAAATAGTAAAAATGCCATATATATATATATATATATATGTAATCCACAACAAGCAGGTCATAGAAAATTAAAGCAAAAGCAGATCTCAACAGCACATACACAAGAGAGCAAGAAAAGTACATTCGAGCGAAAATAAGCAAGTTGGAATTGGAAAATACAAACGCCATGATATGGGCAAAGCAAGACTATCTTGGAACATTATCAAACAAAAACAAACAAGATCAAAACAAATGACTCACAAGAGCGAATCAAGTTGTGGGGAAAACATTTCCAAATTCTGCTGGGACAACAACCGGAAATAGATGACAAACCAATCAAGAAGGTTTTCAATGTTCAACCTATAGACAACAACGATTTCACTAAGTTGGAGTTGCAGAAAGCCTAACGCAAAACGACAAAGCGACAAGACTAGATAGGATAACAGCAGAAATTTGAAATCTCGACTGTCTGAAAGACAAGATACTTGAAATCGTAACAAAGAATACAATGGCGATATACCATTACCAACCATCTGGAGAAAGGATGCAATTCTGTCAGTCCCAAAGAAAGGAGACCTAGGGAAAACAAGAAACTACTGAGGAATAACTCCATCTGCCATCTCTGCAAAGATCTATTTATAATAGAATGTTGTTGAACAAGATATGCCCGTAAGTAGATAATAAGTGGAGAAAAAACCGGAACAGGTTAAGACAGAACAGATCAACAGTGGCCAAAATTCTCACATTACGAAGACTTACAGGAGAAATAAAGACTAAAAAATCTTACAGCAATTCTCAATATCGTCGGTTTTAGCAAAACCTTTGACTGTGCGAATCGATGAAAGCTAATGGAAATACTGACGGTGTACGGAATCTCTCTCAAAATAGTCACAGCTATCAGCATGCTATACATGCAGACTACAGCCGA
Source organism: Elysia marginata (assembly GCA_019649035.1). NCBI lineage: Eukaryota > Metazoa > Mollusca > Gastropoda > Plakobranchidae > Elysia > Elysia marginata. Next base: position 302,146 of record BMAT01000247.1, read on the forward strand.
CTAGCCCTAGTCATGTCTCCGGACGGCCACACTGAGTTTTCCGACGTACTAGCAGGAGTACTACA